>BMAU01019067.1:30000-317514 GCA_019973935.1 Trichonephila clavipes | reverse complement strand
TAAAAATCAAAGTAGCTAATATTCACATTGAGTATTTACAGATATTTTCTACAGTTTCTTCATGTTTTACTTAACGTGATATACTAAAAATTACAAAAATTAATCAAATATAAAATTAAACTGAGGAATAAACAAATATTTGTAATGTATATTAATTGACATAAATCTTTCAAATTTTATGAATTTCGCAGGTAATTTCCAGTATTTATTACTTAAATTTAGGTTTGACTTGCCTAACAGAAAATATGCAGTTTATAAATAATTTAAGTGAGGATCATAATGGTAGATATACAGATATCGAGTAAAAGGTTTTAGAAATAAGCATATATCATTTTGTGGAATATATATATATATATATATATATATATATATGTGTATATATGTATGTATATATATATATGTATGTATATATATGTATATATATATATATGTATGTATATATATATATATATGTATGTTTATATATATATATATATATATATATATATATATATATATATATATATATATTGTTTCATATAAAATTCTTTTGGGAAATACATTATTTTAATAATATTCAGCGCTTCTGTAAAATTAAATGACTCTTGTTGCATGTTTGTATACTTATGCATATTTTCTTTTCTTATATGTATGAAAACAATTTATCCTGTATTTATATTTCTTATGTGTATTCTTATATCCATTAGAAATCCTCAAAATCTTACAATTCATTGCAGCTTTCAGTTTGAAACGGAATTTAGATTAAATTTAACAAAAATTGTTTTTACTCGTATAATACAAATAACATGTATCAGATACAATGTGGTAGTTGCTCAATGACTACTTATGAATTTTCTAACTATGAGCCATGTATTATTAGTAAGGAAACAAACATCAGATCTAGTATGTTACGGTACTAATTCCACATCTTACTACGTAAGAGATCTTCAATACTTAATTAACTTGTGTCAGCTCCAAAATCTAATTTGTTTCAATTCTATTATTTTTCTTTTCTCCTTTATATATTAATTTAAATATACATCTGGCTCAAATTTTCAATAGTTAAAAATACTTTTATTCATCCAGTCAAGTTCAAAAGACATTTACTTAAATTTGTAGTGAATGATACTGTTTAATATATTTTTCACTTTTTATTAATTAATTTATTTTAAATTTTGAATATTTATTTTGATTTATTTCTGACGTAGTTAGATTTATCCACTACAGGAGGCATTAGTAAGTTTTTCTAACAAAGTATAGCCATTAACTTATTTTTGTTATATTACTTGTTTTTCTGTGAGTGGAAATATAAGGTTCCGATTCGATTTGAGCATCGAGAAAAAAAAGAGATTTGCGTCCTTATGCATTGAGTTACCTCTGAAAAACATATACAGAGTATTTTTTTTCCAGGTATAGAAGTTTAAGTTGGCATTACTTTCAAGATGGTGACCGATTTAACAGCTGTCAAGTGATTTATTCTCAGTTTGGCTTGGCAATTCATCCTGAATAGACTCACGCCTGAACAACGCTTTTCAAATTGTACAAATTTATTTCGAAAATAATGGTCGATTTTCATAAGCGAATTTTGTTTAGCGATGAAGCGCACTTCTGGTTGAATGACTACGTCAACATACAAAACTGCCGCATTTGGACTGAAGCTAATCCACAAGTGTATGTCGAAACACCGTTACATCCAGAAAAAACTGACTGTTTGGTGCGCTTCATGGGCTGGTGAATCCTTCTTCAAAAACGATGAAGGCCACAACTTTACAGTCAATGGTGATCGGTATAGAGCTATGATTACTAACTTTTTCATTCCTGAATTGAACAATCATGATGTCCGGGAGCTGTGTTCCAAACAAGACGGCGCAACATGTCACACAGCTCGTGCCACAATCGATTTATTGAAAGACACGTTTGGTGACCACCTAATTTCACGTTTCGGACCTGTGAATTGGCCTCAACATCTTGTGGTTTAACACCGCTAGACTATTTTCTGTGGGGCTATGTAAAAGTCATTGGTCTATGCGGATAAGTCATAAACACTTGACCATTTGGAAGGCAACATTCGTGTTGTTGCCGATATAAGGCCACAAAATAATGGAAAATGTCATCGAAAATTGGACGTCCAGATTAGACTACATCCGAGCCAGCCGTGGCAGACCTATGCAAGAAATAATATTTAAAATGTAATGCCACAACGATTATCTTCGAATAAAAAAATTCATGTCAATCGAATAATACATCGTTGTTTTATTGCAATTAAAGTTCTATACCTCTCAAAAACACCCTTTACTTGGAATTTAGGTTGATTCAAATTAATTATCATCACACTAGAAGTAACACGATGTTCATTAGCAACCGACGGTTAGACCATGGTCAGGTGATGATTCTAAGTTCAAATTTCTTTATGAAAATATCAAACATCAAGTTACTAACATTTTCCTGCTCCTTAAAAGAAGGCGACGGTAGCACCTGATGGAAACCGAAAAAATTTACTTACAAGTCAGCAACTGCTCTAACGAATCTCTCTAGTAAAGACTGAGATTGAAATTAAGAAGCAGTTATTTAGCTAAAGGCGAGTTAAAACTTCAGTTTCATATTCATCCTTTTCTATTGTGGATTGTAAATGCTTTTAACTTAAGAAAACTTCTGAAATGTTAAATATTATACCAGATGTAATGCAGACTGAAACGTGGTTAAGGTAATTAACAGCCCCACAACGGTAACAAGTGTTAATAACGAACTTAAAAAAACAATTACTTAGAATTTACTACTTCAAACGAAGAAAAAAATTAACTAGGTGTCAAAAGAAAACAAATGAATTTTAATTTTCAAATGTTTATTATTCATTTTAAAATACAATGGAAATTGCTTCTTTTATATGGAATGTTCGTGTGCAAAAATTTTGAAAGAAAATGAGATATTTTATATGATTATTGAAATACCTCTCAAAAGCATGCAGAACTCGCAGTTTAAAGTACATAGTATTAATGTACATCTTACTAAGATTAACTTGATATCCAAGGGGAAAAGGATAAAACGGGTGAAGTTAAACTTAATTATTATGTTTCTAGTTGCTTTTACTAATATTTATTCAATTTCCCCGTGGGGAGGGAGAAAACTTTTTTAATATGGTGTGTGTGCAAAGCATTATCTATCTTAAGACATTAATGTTACATTTTAATTTTGTTAATAAATCCTAAGAATAAGTAATATTTAAGTATAAAAAATAATTTTCAGTATAATTTGTATTTTTTCTCAGTATCTTCGTTTGATTTTAATAATTATGATATATGAATTAGTATATTGATGTATCGTTTATTTTAATTGACGCATACCTTATAAAACAAAAGTTTGATAACAGCAATGTTTTGCAAAGTGTTCTACTTTATTTCTTTTTAGCAATATTAAAGTAAGTAATATGAGAAACAATAAGAGACTCTAAATATATTAAGAGAATTTTGGAGTTTTGTAATAATCCCTATCAATAATTTAACTATTGATTTTCCCCTGTTTTGCTGAAAAGCCCTTAAAAGTTTATTCAGCGTAAAGAATTGTTTAAAAAAATTTATAAAAGGCAAATAAAAAATATATATAACTATATTTTATTTTATGCTGAATGAGTAAAAGGTATATTAAATTCTCCCATTTAAATAAAATTACTTTCCATACAATCAATTTTCATCAATTGAATTCCAATAACTCACAATATATGCAAAAAAAAATCCCTAAAATTATAAATTTAACTAAGCTAATTATAGAAATGGGACCATGTAAGTACATATCTACAGTCCCTGGTCAAATTATTAGACGCATTATAAAATTTTATGAAAAATATTAATTATCAGATGATACTATGCAGGTTTTTTGTATTTATCAGATATAGTGTATGTTTTTGGTTCTCCTTTTAATAATTTATTATTATCACAAATAAAACATCATAATTAAAGGAAAAAATATGTTTTTATTGACTCTTGAAAGAAAACAGGAACAGGTATAATTAAATATTAGAGTATTTTGTTGAACCACCTTTAGCCGCTATGAGAGCTTCAATTCTGCACGGCGTGCTATCAATACAAGACGGTACTGTCTCCTGCATTTGAGGATGATGATTATTCACGTGAATTATTCTTTCTACGAGCAGGGTTTTATTTGTAATCACATCTTTAGCCACTTCTCTTTTCATTAACTCCCAAACGTTTTCGATTGGGTTCATATCTGGTTCGCTATTACCAGGCCAATCCAACAGAGGGATATTTTGTTCTGACAAAAAAGCTCTGATAGACCAAGCTGTATGACAGAGAGCTTCATTTTGCATAAAAGTGTATGGTTCTCCATTTGGAAATCATTCTTCCAGTTGCGGAATCAAACGATTTTGCAAGACATCTTTGTTCTGGTCTTGCCACATCATACCTTTAAACGCGTACAGACGTCCTGCACCCTTGCCGCTGATGACTGAACAAATCAATATTTTTGTAGGCTGTTTCACAGTCTGAACAACACATTCAGAATGAAACTTTTCTCCTCGACGACGACGCACAAACTGAACTTTGTTCTGAAAAATTTCAAATATGCTTTCATCACTGAAGCAGCAAAATAAAAAAAAATAATAAATAAACATCTTTGTTGTTCCTTCTGTAATCATATAAAATGGTTAAACACTTTGTTTATGAATAAATCATAACAACATACCGATCTCCAGAAGTCCACATCTTTATCACGCCACTGTTTGGCCCAATGCAGACGCTTTGCTTTCATAGCAGGGGTTAACTTGGGCTTCCTGTCCGGGCGGCAGGTTTTAAAATTTAAATCTTTTAATTTTTTTCGAACAGTGCGTTCAGAAGCATTCACATTAATATCTTGCAGTTGCGATTTTATCACTTTTGTGGTAGGAAACCTGTTTTCAAAGAAAATTTTCTTTAAAGATCTTTCTGACCTTGAGGTGAGAATATGCTTTCTGTCGCATTTGTTCTTTCTTTTTGGGCTCAATTCTTCCCTTGATTCAATTTTCTACTTCATGCGCCGTACACTAGCTTCAGAAACTTTCAACCTTCGTGATATTTCGCGGTTTTGAAAACAATTTTGCATTCACAAGGGTCTTTAGTTCTGCTTTCTTACATGGTGAAAGATTGCCTTTTTTACCCATGCTGAAAGTGTACAAACTGATTATTTAAACTCCGCACACGAAATAAACAAATAACTGCGTAGTATAAAACTGCTAAATTAACAAACAAAGCACATTAACCCACAGAAACACGTCCGCAACTGAAGCATGCACGAACGCGACTCGAACAGGTTTAGACTTGTTTACATTCGTGTGAGAATTTATTAACTTTGTGTTGTCATGTGTGAAAAATAAATTCAAATACGAACTATATAATAAATTTCCTCAGTAAAAATCCATTGGATCTATATTTAAATGTGAAAGTATTGCTTTTAAACGTATAAAACAATTAATTATTAAAAAGCAGGAGTGCGTCTAATAATTTGGCCAGGGACTGTATATATATAGAAAAAATGGATGCTTCAAAAGATTACTATGAAAATTGCAATGTATATGAATTTTTAGTGGGGAAGTTTTCTGTGCTCCATCTTAGTTGTAGCTCCCCATCAGGTGACGCTACAGTATATGAACTTCCGCAGCGTTCAATCCATCGCCAAGTTGCCAACAAGGTTGCCAAACGTGATGCCAATTTGGTTATGTTGCCAACATGTCGCTATGTTTCCATTGAATTGCCGATTTAATGTAAGGAACGGCGTTGCTTGCAAATCTTACAATCTTAACATCTAATAAATACAACAGAAAATAATATTATCGCGTTACTCATCCAGATATATATTATTTACACTATTTTAAGCGTTCATTACACAAAATTTGTAACAGCGTGTTACTTTTGCTGAGCAAAGATCAGCTTAGAAAGTGTTCTCAAAAATCGACACAGTAGAGAGTTACGGTGCGTTATAAAAAAAGAGATTTTTTTTTAACTATTATATCTAGACTTAAAATTTAACAATATGGTTTTTTTTGTTCAGATAAGATATGCAAAAGGCTTTTTTTGCTTAATTTGCGATTCCCGCAAAATTAACTCATAAAAAATTTCATTATCCTTCAATCTGAGAGCATTGCTTAGTTTTGCAATTAAACCGTACGATTAACGGGTATACCAGCTGGTATTAAATATATTTATTATTAAATTATTTTTTTGATAATCCTGATGCTATTTTCACGAGCTATATTTTATGTTGTTGTTTTTAATCCTTCGGGCATGATGGTAAACAAAGGGCCGTGGTCACGATATCATGGCCCGTTAATCAGGAGTTCAGTTCTTTGAGGTAGAGGATTTGTAGCACATTAACCCTCCTCTATGCGAGCTTTAAAAAGTGCCTCCCGTAGGCACGTGGTATCACTAAGATGCATCACCTCTTACTTACGTTTGAAGATAACTTAATCATTTTATTGGTGAGATTTTATATTAAAATATATTTGACATAAAATAATATTTAAAATGGAATCAGGAATTGAGATATTTATACGAAAAAACAACAAAAATATAATGATTAGTTATCATCGTGACACCACTGTTTACATTTCAGGAAGTCTTGTTGCAGTCTTCACAAATCACATTACAATGTTCAAGGAAAATAGATTTTTCCTATAATGCATTACAAAACTTTATTAATCTTTTCTTGATGCTGACAAGAGAGAACGGTACCTTCTTTTTCAAGTTCCGTAAGATGTTTCTCTTAGATTTTCTTCTTAAATGGGGCGTTTTTTAAATATTTCTTCAATCCTAAGTCAATGTGAACGATGCATGTGAAAGTTACACTCAGACCGTCTTTGCAGGTGCTCTTTCAAATGTCCGTTGCCTAGTTTTCCTAGATATGTGTTTGATGATCTGAGTGACTTTGAATCGCATATAGATATTTTGGGAGTTCATTTCTGCTATATTGTTGGTTGAATAAAATACAGTCACTGGCTAGTCGCAATGCATCCTTCAGATGTATCTCAACCCCCAGTATAAAAAAAAACACAGAATTTACAAAATACTTGTTTTGAATTTTTTTCTATTAAGCTGAAAACTACATTATTTTACAAGGAAAATAATTAAAATTTAACGAAAAAGTACTAAGACATGAAAACTGACGTCGTTGGGCACGCTGCATCTATCAGATTCGATGTCTCCTACCATCCGTAACATAAAGAAATCGCCCTCATCCTTGATCATGAATCCTAGGGTGAGAGACGAGAAAGGCAGTTAGAAAATGGAGGGGCGTGATCCAACCCACCTTGTGGATGCTGTGCTGAAACTATTTTTATGCATTTGAGCGTTTAGCACGCCTAGCTGAGGGTTAAGGTATCCGATTACGTTCGGAATCATGATTTTAAAAATACGCATAAATGGATAATTTTCATAATATTTAGCGTCACGTAGATTAGAATACATGCATATACTTGTTTAAAGGGCAATTTGACAAAAAAAATTATTTAAATACAATATCTAGCCAAAAAAAAATTACTTAGAGCAATCTTTTTTCAAAATGTTCTGCTTTTGTGAAAAATACTTCTATTATAATAATATTTTGCCTGTATATAGCTCAGACCTCTGTACAGAGGCTCAACTATGATTTTTGAAAAAATCACATTATTTTCAGAGTTACAACCCATTGAAGTAATTATCGACGTTTTTTCTTAAAATGTCTGCCCTCTGTTGTCGTAAAACATGCACATAAACCCACTTCTAAGTTATATATTTCAAAAATTCTAGTTGAGCCTCTGTATAGAGTTCTAAGCTATATACAGGCAAAATATTGTCATAACAGAAGCATTTTTCACAAAAGAAGAATATTTTTTCAAAATGGGTCATTCTATGTTCCTCTTTTGTCAAAATATTGTACTTAAATAATTTTATTTTAATACTATTCTTAAAGCAATTTTAGTTACATTTTCTAATCTAAGTGACACTAAATATCTAAAATATTATCCGTTTATACACTTTTGCAAAATCACGGTTCCGAACGTAGTCGGATACCTTAAGCCTGTCGTAGCTCAAAGTTGGCACGATGTAGACGTTTGGAGGAATGTGCTAGTTATAAAGTTTTTTCCTCGTCACTTGATCATAGGTCTTATGTTCCTTTGCAGTGCAAGGAAAATTAATCAAATGATGATCCCTCTGATGTGTGTCGATGTCAGACACAATTTAAAAGATTGTTTATTCTAAGAAAGCCCAGAGCTAGCAGTAAATTAAAGTAAAAACCTTGAGTAGAAAGTCCCAATACAACAAAAATAGTTTAGCAAAAATTTTTCTAAGTCCAAAAAAAAATCTATCGATTCTTATAATGGAAAAAAAAAGAAAAAAAAAGATACATTTTTCTCATTTATTTTCAACTCATTTATAGAACTTCGTTGAAATCGGGTACGCAAGTGGTGGTTTTTATGCTTTTTTAAACACTCCTTCGTTCACAAAAATATTTCTCATAATAAGTAGAATAGCCTTTATTTTCATTTTAATACTTTAATTCGATGAAACACAACATTTACACGAACACAAAAAATTTACAAAATCTAAAAAACACTAACGTTTAAAAGTAGTACTGTAGCATCGGCTCATTAGTCGAACAATTTTACACAATACTTGTCAATGTTGATGGACAGGGTGTGCAGAATGCTCAGATGGAATATTATAATCTTCCAAAAGAGACTCTGTATTCATCCCTCATGCTTGGAGTAAACCAGATGTCTCGCCAATTCTGAAAGTGGCATGTTGAAAGCAAGCCTCCTTCCTCTATGACCCTCAGATAATGTTCGAACGTTCTATAGAAAGGCTCATGTGAACAATATCCATTGTCGAATAAGTTTGTTAACAAAACTAGTTTGAGTTTTGGTATAAATCATCAAAAATTTTTTTAATTTTAGATTGTATGTACTTTTATTATTAAAACATCAGAAACAAAATAATATGCGGCTTTTACAGTGACGATTATTTGTTTTGCGCAATACATGTATTATGAAACCGGTTCAAATCAGGTAGTGCTTTAATAATAGAAATTTCACCATGTTATTTAAATTAATTTATTATTTATTTTTGAGATCTTTTTTTTTGCTAGAAAAACTATCTTTTATTTTAAACATTTCCCAATAAAAATATTTCATTGATGACTTCATGTAGACATATGAATAAAATCCGATATAGTATGTTTACAATCTCTTACTTGTGATGAGTGGTATGTTACTTCAGGTAATAAATAACTATAGTTATTTGTGTTTTACTTGACTGAAGTATCATTTAACTCATAACGCCGTATACAATGTATAACCTGGATTGAGTTGATTTACTGAAACAGTAACATATTTATGCACTTTTTTCTAAATGCATTTATTTAAAATGATATGATTGTTTACTATTTGAATGGAAACTCAAAGTAAACTAAATAAAACAGCAATGGATATAAGATCGGTTGTTTTTCCTCAAAACCTTTTGCATTTTGTATCTTTTTAAAATGTAAGAAAGTCAACAAAGAACCATCTTTGGTAAAAAAAACAAATAAGTCTAAAAAAATATAAATGCCTTTGATCCTGATGTACTGCGTGATTTTGCACAAGAAAAATATATCATTCCCAGATTCAGCTGACAATCAAGAAGAAATAGTGGACGCAAAATGTGCAAGCGGAAAAAGGGAAAATTACTGGTGACAATTTCTATGGTTGACAGAAAATAAGGACAAAATTGTCTAATAAGTATCTTCAGTTGAATCAATATAAAAATACACAAACTTCGGGTTTCTCGAGTGATTGTAGTGCGTGGGGAAAAATCGCTTTCTTAAGCCCGAATTGCATCGGGCGAGTGCGCTAAAAGGTTAAGTAATGATAAGAAAGTTTTTCTGTCCCGACTTAGAGCTGATTTTTCGCACGATTCCTATTAGATTTAAATTTTTTCCCTAATTAAAAAGTATATCTTTTAAACATAAAAATATTGTATTTAATTCACATCGATTAATTTTCTATAACTGCGCCTTTCAAAAATAAATTTATTATGGCATTTCAGTACATAATTATATGTAAAAAGTGTTTTCAACAGCAGCTGTTTTAGTGCAGCAAAAAGCAATATATTTAAAGAAATATGTTTCTTGTTGTTGACTTGAGAACTTTACATCCCTACTCATGAAAATTAGTTTATATGCGAAGTCTTTTAAAAGATGAAATATTTAAAGAAAAAAAATACCAAACAAAATAAAAAATAAAACAATAATAATAATAATAAATAAGTAAAGGGACTCGTTTATTACGGAATTTAAGAAATTATATTCTTAATACAATAAGGTTACATATACACACACACATACATCAAATAACTATTTAATTTTTGTTCAGATTATTTTATTGAATGTTGATTAGCTTCTGTGTTCCAGTTTCACAGACTTCGATATAATATATATTCATCCAGTATCGGAGTAGGCAAATGGTCATTGTTTAGAATTTGTAAATGGCGTTGTTTTCATTGAATCATAGATTACACTTCTGCAACCAATAAGGAACATCTGTGTTGCGAAGCTGACGCATATGTTAAATGTACAGAAATTTAAAACTTTCTGGTTCTAAAATGGCTAGAAGTGGAGCTTTCAACAGTGGGGCTACAGCCCATTTATTTCTCTTTAACGTGACTACGACTTCCGACATCAATAAGCAACACAATCATCTAACTTTTTTCAAAATGTATAAAAACAATAATTGAAATGTATTAAGTTTTCCGAAATTATTGATAATTTATTAAAATATTTAAGCTTAATAGCATTTGAAGAAGTATTTACATTTATTTTACATGTGTGTGGGGGTGTTATAATACTACAAATATTTTTATGGCAACAAAATGTTGTTTTTATGAAGTTTTCTTTTGGGTACAATATAAAATAAATAGTGAATGATTACTAATGATTACTAAGAAAATGATTACTAAGTACATTTTTTATCAAACACTCCAGGAAGTTGACGAAGAAAAGTCATGTTTGAGAGAAATAATATTAATTTTCGACCCCCACAAAATGCTCTATTACTGTTAATTTTAAATTAGTTTTAAATTACGAGTAATCAATACTTTCTCTAAATGTAACAATTAAAATGAACACTGACTTTTGATTTGAAATAATGATTTTTGAAATCATTCGCATAATCATCTTAAAACTAAATTTCAAAATTAGATTTATGTTTGAAAAGAGCCAGAAGTAATTTTTCAGACAAAGTATTTCCAATAAGAATAAAAATTATTTAAAATAAAACAATACCATAAAACTTTTAGTTAGTTATGGTTTGTTCATTGTGTTAATACAGAATTAATAAATGAGAAAGTTTATTTTTAATCTAGATTTTGAGGATCTGAAGTTTAACATTTTATGGAATTAAATTTTAACACTAGATAACGAAAGAGCCAGCAAAGTAGAGTGTAAGCGCTGAAGCATGTGAAAAAAAAATATATTGAAATTGTTTGAAAAATCCTTTACTTGTGAATGTCAATATATATAATCAAACTCTTTTTCTTACACTTTTTTTAATATAAAACAAATAACCATATTATGGAATCATTTGAAAGACTTTTTTTGGAATGAAATAATATGTATACCTACTAAAAAGGGGAAATATGCTTTATTTGTTCCATTAAAGTTAATTGAATCAATTTTGTACCTGAACAAAAAGATGGAAGAGAATATAGAAATATATTTTCAAAGCATTTCGAAGCAATTTAGAACAAGTCATTCGGTAAAAATATTTAAATGAAATCAATTACCATATTCAACACGTTTAAACTCTCAATTATATTACCATGACATAAAAATAGATCTACACTTCTTTGTTATTTTTCTAGGATGAAATTGTTATATAC
Organism: Trichonephila clavipes; assembly: GCA_019973935.1. Classification (NCBI taxonomy): domain Eukaryota; kingdom Metazoa; phylum Arthropoda; class Arachnida; order Araneae; family Nephilidae; genus Trichonephila; species Trichonephila clavipes. The sequence continues at coordinate 305,659 of BMAU01019067.1, read as the reverse complement.
TTCCGAGTAATTTAAAATAATTCAAAAGTTAAATATATATAAAAGAAAAACGATGCTACCTCGAACACTTTAAAACGTCTTTCTAAGAAATTCCGAGTTTTTAATATACTTTCAAAACGGATAACCTTCTACGCACTCCCTTGGGACAAGAAATGGATCAGAAAAGTTCAAAAGAGTAGTTTTCCGTTTGTTATCAGTCTAGGTCAGCTGGAGTCTTTTAAATTGCATGTGTTTCCAACAAACATTCAATGCTTCAAAGGAGATATTTATGTTTTGCTCTGCCTAATTTATTTCTTTAGCAATGCAAATAAAAAATTTTCAACTCAACACTGTGATTAAAAGTATGATATAGAGAAACACATTAAATCCAATCTATTCATTTATTTTAATAGGAAAGACAATTCTAAAAAATTTCATCCATAAACCATCTATACAATTTACATCCCCATTTTATGATTCCACTAAAAATAAACGTGAATTGGAAATTTTCTGAGCAAAATAAAATAGAATTATTAATGTATAAAATATTTGACAAGATGAATTAGTTTATATTAGTAAATATAAAATTAGTAAAAGTGTGTACATTGATGTTTATCTGACCCTTTCCCTTTTTTCTAGTTTTCTTCAACCTCTTTTTATTTCTCAATCTTTTTCTCTACCTTTTCTAATTATTTCCATTGCGAAAAAGAATGTACCCAATCAAAATAAAAAGTATTTCGATATATTTTACATTTTAAACTGTTTTAGGGGAGATATCTGATTCGCGTCATCAATTAGTCTCAGAAGGGATTCATTGCGATGGTTTAAAAGGATGAAATGTTTTTTAAACATTTACGTCTTGCTATTATCGAAATTTGATTCAGATTTTTGATAAAGGTTGTAAGAATGTTCTATCATTATTGTGATTTAACATAATATATACTATTATTTCTGAAACTGGAATAATTAAGTCAGGAAATTTCTACCGAATTACGTAGAATGTTTGATAGTCGTTTTGACAAAATAAGTGCATTTTATTTACATAAATATTTATTTGTGAAATAACACAAATTATTGTTTAGAACCATAAGCTAAATGATGTATAATGCATGGAATCATTAGAATCAGAGGACATGGGAGTAAGAGGACGACTATTCAAAATACTTTCTATTTAAGCAGTAATTGTTATGAACTGTTCTAATGTTAGACGTGCATCACTTACTGTTTTTTTTAAAATGATGTTTAGAAGATTTGCACCTGCTTTCCAAAGTCCTTAAAAATTGGGTGATCTAGGGGGAATAAATTTCCAAGTAATTTCTTCATTTGTTAAATAATTGGCAAAAGAATATCTGGTGGATTTTTTTTAATTAAATTATATAAACGATTCAATTATCTGCTTACACCTATGAAATTTATAGCATTATAAGTAGAAATTGAAGTAATTTTTCCTCTTCTACTGAAAAATTGTTTGACAGTTGCAATCATAGCTTCTGTGGTTAGTTCTGTCATAACCTCTATATGAATAGCTTTTTTAATAAAGTAAATGAAAATTGCAACATAACATTTGTGGTAATTACCTTTACGTTGGTTTTTATATTTAATATAAAATGGGTCTGTAAAATCTATTCCTAAATGAGTTAAATGTGAAATAAGAGTAATTCTTTCTCTAGGTAAATTTCCCATAATTTGTTCTAAATTCTTAGGTTTGTTTTTGTAGGAACCATTTTTCAAATGGTAATAATTCATAATTAAAATAATTAACTTGTTGTTTTTTGGAAGCAAAATGCGAAATTTCTGATTATATGTTAAATTTGAATTACTTAATTTACCAATAACTATAAGTATGTTTTCTTTGTCTAGAAAGAAATTCATACAAGTTAACTGACCATTTTTAATGGTTCCCCCATTCCTAAAAATTTCAATTTCTTTGTTAAAATCTGCTACCTGGATCATTTTAATCAAATAAAGTTTTTCTTTCTGATGTTCCTCGTTTAAAAGGGGACCTGAATGGCGAGATGTATTTCTGACATTATGCAGGAATCTGAAAATATAACTACAAATAACTACAAATGCGAATTAACGTCATATAATTATTTGCAATATTTAAAAGATCATTTTCAAAGTTAGAGTTCAAGATTGATGTCAAGCTGATATCAGATTGTTTTTTAAATTCCGACATGTAAAGTTCATCAGAACTGATAAATGGAGGTTCAATAAATTGTTCAGGAAAGTCTAGATGCTGGGGACCATTCCACCATAGAGTCAATGATGAAAGATTTTCAGGATTTACAGCTCGAGATATCTGCGGGGTTTTGCGCTGAAGGTATGTGCTTCCATTCAAAGTTCTCCGTCTGAGTTTGTATCTTGGAAACTCGATTGTTGACGAATGTTTTCAGTTGATAAGTTGGAGTGTTGATCCAGGCAATTGCTATGGTTGAATCGGTGTGCAAGATGACTTTAGATGAATGTACTTGTAGAGAGAGGCAAACTTTTCCCACTAATTGGGTCAGCAGCAAGCACTCTGAGAGTTCAAGGCGAGGAATGGAGATGACCTTGATTGGTGGGACACGAGGTTTGCTACCAATAAGCCTGGTTGTGGAGGTATCATCTTCTTTGACACAGAACATATACACTACGGCTCCGTAGGCTGACTCCAAAGCAGCTGCGTATCCTAAAAGCATGAGTTTCACGTAGGAATCTGTAAGAATGTATCGATCTATTTTGAGTTCCTCTAGGGCATTTAGAGATGACACAAAACTGAGCCACTCTGGTGCGATTACATCCAGTAAGAATTCTTCCCAATTCAGTTTTCTAAGCCATAATTTTTGTAGGAAGATTTTTGCTTTGGTAATGACGGGGACTATTAGTACAAAAGGATTATAAAATCTTGCTATGGCGCTTAAAACATCTCGTTTTGTATAAGATGCTATTGAAGAGATTGAGACTTTGAAAATGAAAGAGTATCCTGTTAGTTTCCAACTAATACCTAAGATTTTTATGGCTGATTGGTTGAAAAGGAATGCTTTTGATCTGAAGATGAATTAAGCAGCTCCTTCGAAATGAAATTCCATTGATGTAATTTCATTCCACATGTTTCCAGCATATTTTGCAACTGGCATTGTAATTGACAAGCAGTGTCGAGATTTTGTGCACCCGATACTGCATCATTCATGTACATTTCTTGAAGGGCTACTTTGGAAGCCAAGGGAAATCTAGAAGCTTCATCTATAACTAACTGTTTTAGAGTTCGAATGGCTAAAAAGGGAGCACTGGCGGTCCCACACGTGACAGTTTTCAATCTATAGATGACTGGTTCCTCATAAGCTATTTTTTTCCACATAATCCTGAGGAGATCACGTTGAGCTGGATCAATGAGGATTTGTCGAAACATCATCTGAATGTCGGTTGTGAAATTGTGTCATGATTTCAAAAATGTCTTCATCCATTTCACCTTTCAAGAGTAGGTCATTTAGGCTTAAACCTGAAGTAGTAGAAGCTGAACCATTAAAAACAACTCTTAATTCGGTAGTTGTTTTATCAGGCCCCGAAATACTCCATGATGTGGAAGATAATAACAAACATTGTTTGCGGATGTTTCATCTGAATGTTCTTCCACTTTTTCCATATGCCCCAAGTCTAAGTAAGTATTGTTGCATACATTCCCTATATAAATTTCCCATTTATTTATCTTTAGATAATCTTCTCCAAAGCTGATCTAGTCTCTTAATTGCTAAACCTTTTGAGTGTCCTAAGCCTTTCATGTCTTTAGCAGGCATTTGCAATACATATTGACCAGCCTCATTGCGCGTGTGAGTCATTTGATAATGATTTTCACAATATTTTTCTTCCTTACTTAATGGCTTTTGACCTTCGGTAGTTGTTTCTACCTCCCAAAACTTTTGTAAATTATCAGCAATGTTTTGCATTTCTGATATGAAACCGCAATATTGGTTTTATTTGCATGAATGTGTGGTTCCGGTTGCGATGTATCCGAAAACTGATCTGTGAAATACAAGTCCATTGTCTTGAAGTGCGAATAATTCCTTCCTTAATTATGTCAAAAAATGCCTCTGCTCCAATTAGAAAATCGAGTTTTCCTGGAACACCAAAATTTGAATCTGCTAGTTCCTGAGGTATTTTTAAATTATAATGGTTTATTTGAGAAACAGAGAGGAAGAAAGTCTGTAATTTTTGAGACAACCAGAAAATATAAAGTTGTGGAAAATTAGCATTTGCCATTTATTATGGTAACATTTAATTTTGACTTGACTGTCGTTTTATTTCCACCTAAACTGGAAATAGGAAAACTAACTTTGTTTTGTGGAACCCCTAAACGGTTTGCGAAATCTTGCGTTACGATACTAGATATGCTACCGGAATCTAAAACTGCGCGTACTTGGATACAACTTTCAGTAGAATTATTCAAAACCCAAACTACTGATGTAGGTAGAATTACGGTTTTGCTTCTATTACTGATACAAGAGAGGGACGCGGCTGTACTTTCCTGAGAACTGTGAAACTCCTCCGCGTTGGGGTTCAGTTCCTAACCTTGTAGTGGTGACGCGCTATAGTTCAGGGGAGCATTGACAATTTCCCTCTTCTGTCTGTGAAGAAGAATGTTGTGTCGAAAGCCACATTCACTACAAGAACAATTTAATTTGCTTTTTGAAATTTTGTGCTGATCACTTAAACAATTGAGACACATATTGGGCTTCATGATGATTTCTTTTCTATGTATTGCATTTAATTTTAAAAAGGATTAAAATTGGGATGTTTTTCCTTAAGAAAAGTACATGCATACACAGCATTGTTAGATTTTATAAAGAAATTTTTTGATTTATTTCTATCTTGTACACACATTAGTTTTACAAATGTATTTTTATTCATATTGCTTAAAAGTTGAGAGCGTTTTTCTAAAAATAAAATGAAGTCATCAAATTTAGGAGCTTCGTTTGAATTAAGGCTGTATTCAAATTGTTTTAAAGTCTTTTTATCCAGTTTTTGAAGAATGATGTTTAAGATTAAAGTGTCGGAAAGATTGTTTCTTTCAAACTCTAATAATTTCAAAACGCGAATGATTTTGTTTACATCATCAATTAAGTTTTTTTAAATCTTTTGCTGATTTAATATTTAATTTTGCTATGTTTAAGGTAGTCTTTACGTGCGTTCGTTTATTTTCATAGCGTTCTTCTAAAGATTTAAATAAAGATTTAAAATATACGCTAATAGTCTCTAAATTATTTGCTTCAGATGTTAATGCAGCTTTAAGATAAGCCAATTTTTGCTCTGAGGAGAGTTGCGAATTTGTTGAAATAATGTTATTAAATTGTATTTTAAAGCTGCTCCATTCTTCATATTTTCCAGAAAACTTTGATCAGGGGATTTCTGGGAGTTTTATTGATAATTGTGGTTAGTTTTAATCTGACCATACTTGTGTTGAATTTGGAACATTTAAAGTACATTCAGGACGTTTTATGTATGATTTAATTTTATACTTTATGCTAATAACTTTCTCTGAATATTCTTCGGATCCGTTAATTTCAGTATCGAACTCAGAATTCCAGCTACTATTAAACTTTCCATTTCTGAATTAAGTTGCTTCAATGATAGTTCTTTTTCGATTAGCTGATCTTGTAATTCTAAGATATTATCTACATATCATCACTTTTATTTTCAATGTAATTTTGAATTTTCGTAATTAATTTTGTTACGGCCGAACGTATAGGCACTCTTTTATTTTTATTTTTTTAATTGGGTTCATTTTGACTTTTACGGTAATAAACAGTGATTTATAACTTTTGCAATGAAATAAACAATAGAGGTATGAAATTGGCTTACCTCTATTTAAATGCAGAACCTTGCGAGAAGTAGTCCAAGGGTATCCAATGAATGGTATCCAATTGATGTGTTCTTGCGATAGAATGAAACACTTAGAGTGATGAGCGTTGAATGTAAACAGTTCAAAACAGAGAGGCCTATGCAGTAGGGTGGAACGAACACAAAACGAAAGCAACCTTTGTGACCTTTGACTCTGTCGATGGGGTGAATGTCTTAGCGACGTCCGAGACTCTTTGGGCATTGTTCTGCGAATTTAAGTAAATAATGCGTATGTATAATTCAGTTTATATATAAAGCCTGAAATGTGGATATCCATGAGTTGCTGAAGTTCTGCGTTGTTGACGGACCAAATTTAAATGCAAACGGTACTGTATTTAATTAAATATTTGAGTTTTAAAGCATAAATATTTATTGGGACTGATTTGTAAAGTGTCTCCCTTACAAGAGAATGTACAAGTGTGGGTGAGCGAGGTGGGGGTGACGATTGTAGCGCCAACAATGATTATATCCCCACAAAATGTTGAGTATATTCTCAAAACTTACCAAGAGCTGTTTTTAACTAAAATAAGGATTCATTTCAACCAGAAATTTGTCTATTTATGTCATATTTGTAATGCTGTTATTTCTTACATAATTTGATCATTCCAGCAATATTAGATTGGTGCATATTGAGTGTTGGCATTTCATTACAAATTAGCCTTCGTTTCAATATTTTCGTTATGCTTTTTTTTACATAATTTATTTTATAGTAGTGTTGCCCATCGCCAGAGTGATACTTCAAGAAAGAATTTCTCAAAATTGTCGCATATTGTTATTTGTTTTGATTTTCATTAGTATATTGATTTCAACAATATTCGCGTTATATTTTAATTCAGTACAAACTCGATAAAAATGCCGTAAAGGCATATCACGATATGAACTAGGTAATTAGAGAGAAAACAATTAACGATCTAAAAGTACAGCGTCAGTTTGAAAAATTTCAGTCTTGTGATTTTCCTCTTCAAAATGAAACGTGTGGAAGACGCAACACTTTTGTGAAAAATGAGGCTCTTAAACTACCAGTAAAAACGAATCAAACTTTATCTATTATACTCCCAATACATTGATGAAATGCATGAACAGTTTAAAATTATACGCCCGTTACCTTTTAATCAGAATGAGTTAATATTTTACCACGGTTACACGCCGCTGCATATATTGTTCGATACAATCGAGAAATTAAAAGAGTTAAAATATTAAATTTGGCAATCCCTACCTTATTAATCGATCTTTCATCTCCCGAATTTCATTTTTAAATATTTAGTACAGTTTGTATGGGCTAAACTGCATGGGAATCAAGACAGTCTGAAAATTCCAGTGAGAGAATATTAACGTCGCAGTTACACGAGGGCTTTTAGCGACGGACCACGTAATTTTGAACCGTGGTCAAGTGACGGGGACGACACCTGAGCTTGCATTCCCTTACCTAACTACCCTACCACACCAACAGGTGGACGTTTCAGCTTTTGATAGATTTAACGTGCATCGCTGCCCTACACGGTGGGTCTTTAGTGGTACTAGGCTCGAACTCATGACATGCCGGCCATAATCCGATATCTTGACCACCACTGGGCTACCGCAGTCCCTGAAAGTTCCAAATGAGAGTTTATTGACTTTAAATAACATAATTTCTTTCAGACAAGCATCTATTCCAGTGTTCTCAAACTGTAGGGTGCGTTCCCCAAAGATGGCATGATAACTCTATGAGGGGCAGGGGGCGTGAGCATAGTGAAATGTCTAAGACAAAAGATTATTTAATAAAATTATTAATTTACTGAAAGTAATCAAACAAAATATACATTCTTACATAATAAGAAAGCAGATACACATTTACACTGATATACTGCACTTATAAACGTGTCAGCAATGTGCAATGTATTTTATAATTAAATTTACATTACTAAGTTAAGAGCAAGTTTAATAATTACCAGCTACCTTAATGGGTTTGTCACAAATAAAGTTATATACAAAAATTAACATTAAAGTTGATGATTTGTACGGTTTATAGTTAATCCTGTAACTGTTTATAAAAAGTTACGTGATTCGCTCCGCCATGCCACCGTTTACCACGTAAGCACACGCATGTTATGTTTTGGGAGAGGGGCTGGAAAGGATAAAAAATAAGCTAATCCCTTTCAAACGCTGTCAAGGTTTTTTTTATTGCTTTCCAAAACCTTCGGAATAATTTTATGGATGATAGTGAACAAAAAAGACCGTACTTCGGAAAGACGTACATATATCTCCGTGGCAATTAACGTTTTGGGTGGCGAGATGTTTATATACGCCAGCTGCACTTAAGACGTTAAAAGTCATATTGTAGCGTTAGCTTCAAAGTATAGTATTATTGAATTCAATTCATTGTTATTGTATGGGAAAGGGGGTGATGAAAATAATCCATAATCCTTCAATATTGGGTCGAAAATATTCAGAGTTTGAGTATCACATATCAATATGTTAAAATCTTGTTAGAAAAAGTATATTGATGTAACTGAATCCTATTTGATTAAATATACTGCTTTTGAAAAATGGGGTATGCAGTTTTACATAAATGCGTCATTGTGCATTTATAAAAATCTGACGTTTCATAAGCACCAACGTAAAATGGAAAGCGATGTTTTGTGTCACAGCTGATGCTATTCTCACGCTGAAAACAGTCTGTAATTTAATAAAATAAATTTTACTTAAGTTAACAATGTTTTGTTTTTATTTAATACCTTCTTATGTTAAAAGGGATGAAGATAATTTAACTGCAAATAAATTAGTTTCAAAATGCAAGTATCATGTATTTATATAGTAATTAGTCTGTTCAGCTCTTTCTCAAAATATTTGGAGGTTTTGTCAGCTTATACAATAGTTTGAACAAAAATACTATGTGCGAACTTCCAATTAAACAGAAAAATAAATGTCATATTTCCAATACATTTTTTTGAAAACTCTCTACTCTTTAAAACATTTTTCCGGTGTTAGTAAGTAAAATAAGCAATTTGAAAGAAATTAGTAGATTTCTTATTTCAACTTGTCACGATATTGTTAAAAATTCGTTTTTATATCTTATTTAGAAGAATTTTATTAGTCAGCGTAAGCAAACAATCTTAACTACCCATCAAAATATTATTTTACAAACGAAGAGAAATCGACTGTATCAGCATTTTTGTACATATATAAAAATAGACTTAATATAGCTTCACAAGAAGCTTAAGTAGCAAGTTTTACGCCAACGGTTTTAAAAAACGTTTTTACTTAAGGCTCTTTTATTCTGGCATGTATTTATATAAATAACTTTTTTAATGTTTGTCGAATAAGCCTAAACAAGCAAAAAATAGTTTTTATAACAGTGGGATATTTATGATGGTTTCAGCCTAAATTGATTTTTGCTGCATGTGCCTTAATACGTATATAAATATGAAACACTTTTCAAAACACTGAAAGAACCTATCAAATAATTTTAAAAACATATAAATCTTTCTAAAAGCAATGCGAATTTTTGTCAAAAAATTATTTCTGAGGCGTAGCATAAAGAAATTGTGCGTTTTAATCTTAAAATACAGGATTTTGCAATATTCCAAATAAAGGGAACATATTTGTACTTTAAAAATTAAAGTGATATCAATTATAGATTTCTAAGAACTTTCATAGAACATTTCTTTTATAATTAAAGGTAGTAAAAATTTTAGAAGCTTTGAAAACAAGAATATATACATTAATCATGGAAATAAACGGAATATTTCATCCTGTTTACAATATTTTCTAAAAAATAACAGTAGCACAGCTGTTTATTGAAAAACTAAAAATCATTTCGATTCGCAATACGTATTTGGTAAACATATTTACTGAAACGAATACATGTTAAAATTGCTGAATAGAAAATCTGACTCCAGAAATATCATTTTCGTTGGATATATTATTCGCAAAAACATTTTGAAGTATTTCTGTAGAAAACTTGTTTGATAGACGTATAAAATATCGGTTGAAGTGAAATAAAAATTTGTATTTAGTTCACTGAATTCAAAGCAAAAGCTTAGCTTTTCTTCTCATTGAAATTTCAGGAGTCACCACTGTTTGTAAGCAAATCTAAAAAATCTCGAGTTGGTCTAAGATTCTTCGAAAATAATATTTTCTAGGAAAAATGTAGGCATTAAAACCATTAGCTTATTTTTTTACAGAGTGTACCTCATTTCGATATATTTCGTAAAGTACAATCGTGTTTACAAATGGTACTTATTGATGTATTTTTTAATGTATTGTGGATTGAGAAATGAGAGTTGTGAAAAAAAATAGAGTTTGCTTTAAGTGAAATGGGTTCCTATGAAGCTATAAATGCTTTAAAATAAAACAAATTTTATGACAGTTTAATGAAATAAAGGAAAATAAAAATCCAGCATACCTATAATCTTAGTTACTTTTCAATAAATACAATAAAATGCAGTAATTTGGGGATAATAGTCATCGAGGTTAGATAACATGCATTTGACATTTTTGGGGAAACATTTTTGTGCGTATAAACTATTTAAGATCAACCACTGTCACAACGAGTTAAAAATATAAGTACTAATTAAAAATGTTACAAAACTCAATTTACCAAGAATTTGATTAAAAGATCTAGGACGTTTGAATTCCCCATAACATCGGATGATCCTCGTCACATATAGCTTTTTCATTCGAAATATTTGCACATTTATTTGAGTGTTTATCAATTATTTTCCATAATGCATTATTCATTTCCCCTTTCTTGAGTTTGATATCAATACCTTTAAAATATTTATACTATATCCGAACAAATGAGTTAATTTAGTTTGTTTTTACCATAGTTAATATTTTTCGTTTAAGTATGATTTTCCCTTTTAGTCATAGTATGTTTTAACTGAATAAGTTATTTTTTCTATATTTTTACCTCAATGTATTAATTAGGGAGTAAAATGTTTACTTATCATCATATAATAACTGATTGCTTTGGTGTTTTCTTTTTTTAATGATAGCCACTTTATGAACATATTCAAAATGTTTTGAAACACATATGAATACCAAGAATAATTAAGTTTACATTGATTCTAGTATTCTGAATCAGGTACTGGGAAATTAAATAAATGTACCATAGTTCTTGAATAAATGATTTAAAAGGTTAACGATTTAATAACTGTGCATAATAATCTCTCGAATATTTGGTGCTCTCAGTGTTTCGAAATCTTATCTCTTGTCTAATTTTCTGTCAGATTTTTATGTACAAGATACTGATGCTTAATGAAAGAGAATCACGTAGTCTGTGATTGTTTAAATATTTCAAGGATATTCCGCCTAAAATAATGATTAGAGGGTCATGGATGCTCCATCTGTATAATGTCAAATACCACTACATAAAGAAAAAACATGTGCATTGATAAATAGTATATTCTGGTTTAAACTCGGGTTTTTGTGTTGTAGAAACTTAAAAATAGGTATGCTTCCAATTATACTTATTTAAATTGTGCATGGTAAAATTAACAGAAAGCATAAACTTAATGCGATTTTAGATAAACATTCGAAATATTATTAACTAAATTTTATGGATCTCATATTATTTTTCATCCTGAAATTTTGAGAAAGCAAGTTTTGAATTATTTTGACTATTTCGGAAAAAAAATAATTTTGTATGTTTTAAATAAAATAAATGAGTTAACTTAGTAATAAATTTGCGTCATATATTTTAATTTCATGAATTTTCTTATTGGGGATTATTTATTTTCTTATTATTTTACTTAAACATTTTCATCATAACTGCGCGGTACCCTGGTTAACAGACTAAAAAGAAAAATAACCAAGAAATAGCAAATTTAGGTATGCTTTGAAAGATAATTTTGTTACGGTTTTGATAACTGATAAATCTAAAATATCTTTCATTCCATGTTTAATGTTTGTATGTATTTACTTGGTGTTTGTACAAGTACAATGCTGATATACGAGGTCTGACATATAAACACATGCAAAAACGAGACTGGTTCAATAAATAATTGTGTTTACAGAATCATTTCTCCGTGACAGTATCACCTTCAAACTAGTTCCCTTCAGCATTCACATACCGCTGTATTCGGTACTTCCATTACTTGTAAGAGTTCTGGAACAAGGTTTTTTTAAAGACTTTTCCAGACATTCCTCGTTTTTGCCTGAACCTCTTCAACTGAGGTAAAATCGGGTCACCTTTAAACTAGATTTAACTGTAAAAAATAAATAAAGTCACATTTGGCCTAATTAGACGAATAAGGAGGATGCCTCATCACAGTAATGTTTTTGCTGGAGCGCCAAGAGAACGTTTTGCCTGGAGGGTAGGTCCCCTAGCTTACAGCGCTTTCTCGTAAAATCCGTGTACGTCATACATCAAGGTGTTATAGATTTCTCTAGTAATTTTCAGGCGCATCCTTATGGTCGCCAAAAAGTGAGGCCAACTTGGCTGCATCGCTAATATTTCGTCAAATTTCCACATAAATGGATTGGAACGGCGTTGCTGGTGATTATTACTATTTTATTATATATATAAAATAAATACAACAGAAAGTAATTGCCTTGACTATTAATAAATCACAGTGGCTGACATTTAAAAAAGTAGGTTTATGTGCATCATCGAAAGAAATAGTAAACTCCTGTTTGTGAAAATTGCAACACCATGAAGGAAGCATCATAGTTGAATGAAATTTAATAAACAGTTGAGTGGTAATGGTACAAATAAATGATTATATTTTCAAACCAAACAAACAATTAAAAGAGACAGAAATTAGTATTTTGTGTGGCTACCACGCGCCGCAATAAGAGCTGCTACACGAGGCGGCATGGAGTTAACAAATTTTTAATATCTGTATGCGGAAGAGTATTCCATATTGTTTGTATGCGCAACCAAAGTTCGTCTGTCAAAGCAACAGGACGAAGAACACGAGCGATACGCCGCCCAACGATATCCCACTCATGTTCAATCGGTGACATATCCGGCGAATACGCAGGCCAAGGAAGAAGCTGTACCTGCTGCGAATCAAGATAGGATTTGACAGTCTTGGTGACATGTGGACGTGCATTATCTTGCTGGAATACAGCCCCTGGCGATCCTTGCAGGAAAGGAATATCTTAGGGCTGTAAAACTTCGTTTATGTATCGAGTACTGTTCAAATTTCCCACAATTCGTAGCAATTGTGATCATCAATGATATGCTATGGCACCCAGACCATAACTCCGGGTGTTCATCCACTGTGGCGTTCGATAATGCACTCCGGAATGCGCCGTTCACCGGCATAGAGCCTGACTCGAATTCGGCCATCATGGTGCCACAAATTGAAGCGGGATTTGTCAGAAAAGACGACCTGCTGCTAATCAGAACGCCAGCTCCTATGCACATTGGCCCAGTGTAGTCGCAGGCGGCGATGGTTTTGCGTGAGAGGAATCCTGTATAAAGGAATCCTTGCGCGCAGCCCACGCTGCAGCAGACGTCTCCGAATTGATGAAGCACACAATGAAACACGTGTAGCTGTTGACCACTGTGCTGCCAGTTGTCTAGAAAAAGCTGTGTGGTCCGTCTGAGCCATTCACACCAGGCGTCTGTCTTAACGAGCTGCCGTCACATTTCGGGTCCACTCACAAATTTCCGAGCTGTCCGACCCTCGTCCGTCCACTGCTTCGAAACACGCATGATTGTGCTGCTGTTACGCTGCACACGAGCGGCTACTGCACGATAAGACAATCCAGCTTCACGAAGGCCGACGATTCTGCCCCGTTCAAACACCGAAATTTGCTCAAATTTCACTCTCTTTCATCGACGAGGCATAGTAAAGATTCAGTTAATGTTTACACTAGCATATAACCACCGATAATAATACACGCCTCGCTACAGCTGTCTATTTATATTCGGTTTGATCTAAACTTCAGAGGGCGCTGCTCAGCATACGCATGCGCTACCGGTCTGCAATTCTTATCATTTGCCTATCATGTCCTACTTTACATTTCCTTAAAATTTAAGCTCACTCGCGTAGGTCCTTCGTGGTGTTGCAATTTTCACAAACAGGAGTATATTTATTCATGGACAATTGTACGTGTCTCTGTCGAGATGCAGAAGCAAAGATGGAATAAAAATTCAGTGCAATTTAAAGGAAAAGGAGAATAGCGATATTGTTTTCGAAGAATTGCTAAATTGTGAAGTATAAATTAAAATACGGAGATGAAGATTTCCTGCTTACAATGTATTGAAAAATAAATAATAAAACGGCACAATGCATACATGTTAATTACAGTTTTATAGTTTAGGAAATGAGTATGAACCTTTCTAAACTTTGTACATTCGGAGTTGGTTCACTGTTAGGTGGACAAGAGGTACACCCTAGTATGCTATACATTATATTAATAACTACTGTCATTGTACAATATTATTACACTGCTGGACAATTGCTAAGGATGGATCACAAATTGCTATGTAGCATAACATTATGTGAGACATGAGGCCTAGTAGGATAAAATATAGTTGCCACACTGTTCAGACATTAGAATAAAGAATATTTATTGTTCTGGAAAGTACAAAAGCTGTGAAACATCTGAAGGAAAAAAAATGTTCATTTGATCTGCGTACGGAGAAATGGAACAATGCATCTAAAAGTCAGCAGGAACCTTAAAGAAAGGTATCAGTACGAGATATGTCCACCGTGGAGTGTGATGCAACATTCCACACTTTTACAACATTATCCAGCAGCTGTTGAGGCAATTTATCCCATTCCTCTGTGAGTGCACGGATGAGAGTGTTCTTGTTTGTCGGAGGATAGTTTCGACCAGCAACTTGCCTCCCCAAGGCATCCCACACATTTTCAATGGGGTTTAGATTTGGAGAACGTGCTGGCCATACGAGATGTTGAATACCCTCGCTGTCTAGACAATCCTGAACAGCGAGTGTTCGATGACATGTTGCGTTGTCGTCCATAAAAACAAATTTATCACCGACAGCACCACGGAAAACACGAACATGAGGAAGTAGAACTTCATCAATGTATCGTTGGCCCGTCATAGTCCCATTCGCAACCACATGTAGGCGCGTGCGGCCATTAATCATGATGCCGACCCACACCATGATACTGCATGTCGGATATCGGTCCTTTTCCTGGATATTTTCTGGACGATAAGCAGTACCAGTTGGTCTCTCCAGATCAATTGGCGTCCAGAATCCGATGACAGACTGAACCTCCACTCATCTGAGAATAGTACATATGCCCTGTCCTGTTCAGTCCAATTGTGATGCTCACGACACCATTGCAAACGGGCAGTACGGTGCTGTCTGGTCAATGGGACACGCACAACAGGTCTGCGGGCGTATAGTCCTCCTCCCCTCAAACGTCCGGCAAAAGTTTTTCGGGAGATCTGCTTTCCCGAGGCAGCAAGAAACTGATTTGCCACCTGCTGAGCTGTGGTGCGCCTGTTCCTTTTTGCTGATAGGACGATATGTCTGTCTTCTGCAGGCGTCGTACTTCTAACACGACCTCCCCCGTGCTGTCTACTACAGATTCCAGTAGTTTTAAATAACTTCCACAGCCGTGAAACAACGCTGTGAGCGATGTTGAACTCCCTGGCAACATCTGTTATTTTTCGCCCTTCTTCGATCTTTCCAATAATTCGGCCACGCATAAAATCATCTATGTGATGTCGGGAAGACATGCCAAAAATTTTAAGTTAAAAATTTTAAAAAAATGTTACCTTTCCTGTAAAACTTTGACTTGAAACAACAACTGTCCACACGCGTCAAAACCTTTGAAGCTCTTATGAACGCTATCACGTGATGAACAGACGTAAAAATTGCATACTCATACTTCTTCTTACTAATATCTCGCACTTTTTCTAATTTTCCACATTTTGCTTCCTTTCATTTTGTGGTTGCTATGGATGACAGTGTTATCCGTCCTTAGCAGTTGTCCAGCAGTGTATAATATTCTAAGTAGTTATTATTCTATATATTATATAATTGCATTTTAAGTAAAATCTTATACACTTTTGTTTTGCAAGTACTGTATTGTCTTTTTCTTCAATCTTTTCTTCTGTAATGTGAAAAAAAAAGATCTATATGTGATTATATATTTATAAACTAAGTATGATGATGTTATTAAGTAAGGTATATAAAATAGCTATTCCTACAAACATTGTGTTCTCATTTGTCATGAGAATAAAATACTGATAAAAGCAAATACATACCGAATTCCTATAATTTGCGTTTTTTGCAATTTATTCTCAATCAGCTTACGTTTTTCTGAGGAGCTTTCCGAGTGTCGTATTTCACATTTCAACAATTGAATAACCGTTATTCTGTAGAATGCCTAGTTAAAGTGTGGAATTTAATAATTTCATATTCTTTAACAGGCTTATCTAGTTATTTCATGAAATAACTAGTTATTTCATGAAATAACTAGTTATTCTATGAAATAAAGGATTTCACTCTTTACCGGTAACATATACATTTGTTAAATTATATATTTTTCCATCTATTCCACAACCTTTCTGAATCTTTCTTGAGAAAAGGAAGAGAGAGAAAGACAAAAGCTACAACTTTTGAAAATCCCTTTCTTCTAGAAACACTCAGGTTTTTCAGCAAAACGCTTGTTTTTTTCTACGTTTTTTTTATTTCTTTCAGAGTAATACTCGAAAGCTAAGAGTATTTCGAAACGTTCGGAATTGTAAAAAATCAGAAGCCTCGGATGGGGTTTAACACACCAAAGGATCGCCACCACCTTTTATCGGATTAACATACACTTGAGGCCACGCATCATCCTAATGAAGCATAATGTTTTTCCGTTTCGCTATTTCTGGAGGATTTTGTTCAATTGCTATCTTTTTTGAGTCTGCCTGGAAACAATACTTCTCTAATTTTATCTTTTGGTTTTTAGGTAAAATATCGTAGTAGAGGATTTCTGTTCCCTCCCGCCTGATGACCTTGATAGTGTAAGACCTTCTTCGGATGAAGGCGGATCATTCCACTTTTCTCAAAACAATTTTCACTTAACAACACTATTAGTCATCAATTTCTAATTTTTCTCTTGTCACTTCCTCCTTTGAAAAATTATGTGTTTCCTCATTATATTTATAAAGCGAGTTGCTAGTGGAAATTTGATCTATCAAAGTTTATCGGTTAATTCGTAGGTAATCCATACGTAAAAATGGTTTATGTAGCTCAGCTTTACAAAATGCTGATATATATATATATATAAAAAGGATTTTTAATTTAAACTCAGTGGCACAACAGCCCATTCGAGGGTCAAGGACTACTGTGCCTGTCTCCGTTTCCGTTATCTTGGGTGATGAGGTACATGGACAGATGTCCCAATCAGGTGGTTCATCTGACGAGAAAGGTTTTTTTATATGTATTTTTTAATATTATTGTCAGTATTTTAATTTGGTCATGATGTGGGGTGGGGGCCTACTTGCCCGCTCTTGACCTTGTGGGATGAAATATCCAACTACCTACCAAACTATTTCAGCATAATTCTTTTAGCTACAGAATCTACGCTATAAACTATGCATGTGTTGGTCATTTGTCTAAAACCTTTGCTTATACAGTAAAATAGAAGCATTTAGTGCCTGAAATTCGTTTTTTGTTCGCTTCCGTATCGAAAACAATTTTTTTTTCCAAATATACCTGAAGTACTGTTTCTTAGAAAGTGTACTTATGTAATGTGTTTCCACATGAAAGAAGTACACTTTAAGATTTGTTTACATAATGCAATATATAAAATGAATGAAATTGAATAAAAATAGTTTTAAAATTCAATTTTTTCTATGTAATTGCTTGTAATCCTTGCATCTGAAATATTCTTTGCTAAATTTAAAATATTATTTTTGATTTAAAAAATAAATCATTGCTTGTATTAAATAAGTTAAAAGTGCATTTTTGTCCATAAAAGTTTCTTTTCCCTAAGTCAGTGTTTCTCAAAGTGTGGGTCGCGCCCCCCGGGGGCGCGAGCGTATCGAAAATGTAACGATTTTTTTTTAATAAAATAACCGGAAAGAGAAGTAAAACAAAATGCTTTCTTCCATAATAAAAAAATTACACACAACAACACTGACATAATTTATGTTTATTATCTGGATTTTTTCCGTCATCAAATAGCTATCTTTGATCCCAAAACCAAATTAAAGAAGAAAAAAACATTTTGTTTTATTTGCTGTATTTCCTCAATGGGAGATTTTTTTATTACCTTTTATCATAAAATATTACTTGTTAAAGAAAAAACGAAACCCAGACCCTGAGAAAAATTCTAAGAAGATAAACAATTCACCACTGTAATTATTATTGAAATACTGTACATTAGTTGTAGAAAAAAAGGAAGTCATGATTCACTTTTCAGCCAGGCTGCGTAGTACGTTTGCTAATCATTTGATTGACCTTCAATCTTATGGTATGGTTATTATCAATATTAGTTCCCTCCCATCTTTTATGCGTTTGCTTTTCGCTTAGGGAAATTGTAAATAATTGAGTTTTGCGATATTTGGAAAAGAATTGATTGGTTTAACATTTATGTAGGATAATTGAAAAGTGTCTGATTTGCGTCCTTTATTATGGTCTTGTACTTTTGAATCATTTTAGTTCAGTTTTATTGGATTTTTTCTCAAATCATCAAAGAATTGAATAGTCCTTGAAAGAAGGTAAGTATACTTTCTATAAATTAAAATATTCACTAGAATTCCGATTTGTATCGTGTACAGTAAAAATAATTTTAAACAAATGATTGGGGTGACTGAGTCCCCCCGCACTACCATTAATTTTAGTATCG
Source organism: Trichonephila clavipes (assembly GCA_019973935.1). NCBI lineage: Eukaryota > Metazoa > Arthropoda > Arachnida > Araneae > Nephilidae > Trichonephila > Trichonephila clavipes. Next base: position 287,051 of record BMAU01019067.1, on the reverse strand, counting down.
AGTACGCGCCTGCTCCCGGGTTAAAACATTTTAATGTCTTCTCGCTTTAAATGTTAAAAAGTAACACAATTATTCTTCATCGGAATTTTAAATTCTTTTTCATAATTTAACATTAATTCTAATGCCCAGTACCACTAAAGACCCGCCGTGTAGGGCAGCGATGCACGTTAAATCTGTTGAGAGTTGAAACGTTTTCCCGTTGGTGTGGTGTGGTAGTTAGGAGAGAGGGGTGCCAGCTCAGGTTTCATCCACGTCACTTGACCATGGTTCAAAATTACGTGGTCCGTCGTCAAAAGCCCTCGTGCAGCTGAACAGTGCGACGTTAATATTCAATCAATCAATCTTATTACTAAATTAAAAACAAGTTTAATAATTATTAGGGACTTCCACGTGCTTGTCTTGTAGAGGAAAGTTTTTCAAAGGAAGGTTTAATATCAGAAATTGACACTTAAAGAGTTATTTTTCTATATTTAGCTGAGATCTATATTTTGTCTTCAAGGCATCCAATGCAGAAAATCCGGTTTGAAAAAGGTAGGATGTTGAAAATGGTAATAGTATATGAAGTGCTTTTGTTTTCATTTCAGATAATTCCTCATCCACCTCTACCCCAAATTCAAAGAGCGATTTATTACAAAATTGCCTTTTAATTTTTCACTGGATGTGAAATCTATGAAGATTTCTTCTTCGGAAGTTGAGAGCCCTTCTGGAGTATCTTGAAATAGATCCCTAAAATCCACTCGTAACTTGCTACCAAGCTGTCCTCATCCAGAAAATACTTTTTAAAATTATTTGCCAACATAGCTAGATGATTTTACATGTTTTAAAAACAACTTTCACAGGTTGTTCTACAGATTTGTAATTTTTAACACATATCAAGCTGGGGCTTTTTTTCCATCAATTACTTCAGTAGTGGTAAATCCAAAATTTAAGTATTTTTGAGATGATCGCCTTGATTTAATTTTCGGAACCATGCTCGTTCGTCTGTGTACTTGTTGATTCTTTATTATGGTCGAATGTTTGCTTACGACTTAAAAATGTATGTATGATATTGTTTTAATCTACTGCCGTAAATATTTAATTACCGTGAATTACAATTAACGTGGAAATTTAAAAAAATGTACATTCAAGCTAGATTCGATAGCTATAGGAGTATCGAGTCGACCAAAACTGACTGGAATTGTACGAGGAAAAGCATTTTTACATGTTTTGCGCAGACGTCCGATAGGTTGCCCAGACTCACGCAAACGTACCCTATAATGCCAGATGTGATGGATATGATAGAGAGCGACATTGACTAGACTATTTTTCTAATGACATTTGTACTTTGAGAAATGAATGCTGAAGGAAATAAATCTTTAATTAAATACATCATTTTGCGATCTGTTCCAATTTAAAAATTAGAGAAAGAAAAATAACAGAATTCTAAGTAATATATATTTTAAGTAATTTTCTTAAAATATATATTACTTAAAAGTTAGATATACACAAAATTCAATACACTTATCGTATTAATTTGTACGGTTTACAATTAAGATCGTATTGTAACTTTAGAGTCTCTCTCTCAAAGTGCATTTTTATTGCGGTAAATACATTATTGTTGTACAGGGGGGCGAGACAAAAATTATGATTGAAAATTGGGTCGCCAGTATTGAAAGTTTGAGAAACACTGCTTTTAATGTATGAGTGGTGCACAGAGTATTTTATGACTAATTAATTAATACTAAATTAAGAACAAGTTTAATAATTATTAGCTACTTCCATGTCTTACAGAGCAAAGTTTTTGAAAGGAGTTTTAAGATAAGAAATTGACCCTCTGAGTTCATTTTCTATATTTAGCTGATATCTATATTTTGTCTTCTAAGCAACCACCGCATTTTGTAATATGTTCCAATTTAAAAATCAGAGAAAGGAAAAATAACTTTGTTAATAAATTACGTAATAATTATCCTATTACGTAACTTTTTTTTGCTTAAAAGTAACATATACAAAATTTAATACTTATGTCATGAATTTGTACGCTTTATAATAAATATTGTTGCTTTATCGTAAAAGTGCATTATGTTATTGCATTCAGTAAATTATTATGTATAAGGGGGGTGCGACAAAAATCGTGATTGAAAAGGAGGGCGCCAGTATTGAAAGTTTGAGAAGCACTGCTATATACTTAAAAAAATACCAGATTTATTTATTTCACAGACAGATCAAAGAGATCAAACAAGTGTGTATATTATGCTTTCTACGGAAATGATAAAATAAGTATAACAGAATTTCTGTTATTTTCTAAAATAGATAAATAAATTTTACTCCAAAGGCATATTTAAATCTTTGTTAATTTTTTTTCAAATGACAACAGATATATGTACTAAAATATGCGGAACGTTTTCCGTAGTTAAAGCAAATGATTGTTTTTAATTATTTTGTTCTTAGACATCTATATTGTTATCCAAATGTAAATGAATAAAGCTGAAATTTCTCGTAACATTTAACTAAAAAAGACGAAATCGTTAAAATGTCCCATTTGTTTTTATACCTTAAATCATTAAAGGCACTATTTATGTGGAAACTTAACAGCCACAATCAAAACAAACGATTCTGAGAATTTGGCAATACGAGTTAAACAAAAAAAGAAAAAAACTTAATAAAATTACTTTCTTTTCGGGGCACATTAGAGATAAATAGAAGAAATTTATACATACCTTTATATGCTGTATACAGAGCTATTAAAAGGAAAGAGTTACATTATTTTCTTGTATTTACTAAATGTCCTTTGCCTTTTTTGGTATTTACGTATTAAAGTTACCATAAAGAATATAGCTCTTGCATGTAAAATAAATTTCATTTCGTTACATTTTGTGTATTTTTTCTACCGTTTGAAAGAAATTTATGGATATTTGAAAGGAATTAAGAAAACTTGGCACCCTAAAAATCACAAACCTATCGTTTTTTATTTTCATTTAATCTTATTTTTTGCATTATTATCTTTCGATTAATATATCACTTGTGCATGTCGGAAAGATAGAAGTTGAATAAAACTTCATTTGAAAACAAATTAATCAATTCAGCCACACCCCCTTTTTAGAAAAAAAAAAGCTAAAAAATGGGTTATGATACAAAAAATCTATTTAATAAATAGAAATAATAACTATAAAAAAGAACGTGTAGTATTAAAAGCAGAATATTTCCGAAGCAATACAATAATGTAATTTTTCTTCCTTGTAAAATGTGTGCATGTAAAAATTTTAAATTAAGGCATTTTATATTAATAATTTTATAATTTCAGTTCTTATTCCTGATATATTTTTCATACAAATGTAATACTTTAATATTATAAGAAGAAAAACAGCTAAAATTTCTGTCGTGACAGAAAAAAATTTTTTAAAGTTTTTCTTGAGTTTTCTTGTGCAATTAGTACTCTCTAAAAGTTGATCATTTATAAAAATATGTGGGTTGAAAGCATATGAAAATGCAATTATTTTAAAGAAAAACGTATAAGTAATATCTTAAAGTGGTATTTTAAGTTTAATTAAGCTTATAATAATTATTTTTTCAGAATTATAAACTTTAAAGTGGTTTTTCTCAGTTTGTGTTTTTCGAAACCTTAGTGCATTCAAAATGCTACTCCTTCGACAATTATTTACCAATCACTTCCATTTTTTTTCCTGCTTGTTAAAAATAAAGCATGTAATAAAATTAGGGATCCGTTTTGCTATAAACTGAATACTTTTTTTTTAAAAAAATAAAATGTAAGACATGTTGGCTTTTTCGTTGATTTTTAGCCTGTATATCAACATTTTATTTTTTTTCTCAAAAACGAATGAAGTTATTCTATAATCGTTCCCTAAAGTTGTTAAGAACATTCATAAGAATTTTATAAAAAAAATTCAGGTCAAAAAATTAATTTTTACAAAAGGAGTAGAATTTTAAAATTTTCCCAATTTACTTCCTTGAAAAAATTTAAATTTTTAAAATTGTGTGAATAATATATGAAAATTTTCATCTGGTAATATTTTCTTGAATAGAAACATTGTATAAAATGTTAAAATATAATTTTTAAATACGTAAATAAAGAAGTTTGCTCAAAGGGTACCAAGTCCCCTTAAGAAGATTATTTTACATTTTTTTTCCCTTGGTTCAATGATATTTATTTTGAGAAATAAATAATTGATGCCTGCAAAGTTTGAATAACAAAAGCTTGGAATTCAAATTGCGACAGCATGGCAGAATCATGAAAATTAAACAAAACCCTTGAAGAAAATAAGAATAGAAAAGATTATGCTTCTGAAGTGATCACGCATGTGTGTGCACATCTATGTATAGTGGAAATATAAAGCGTATTCAGATTTGAAAGAAATATTGAAAAGTGAATATCAGCATTTGACTGCTGTAATTATTTAATAATAACTCAATATGTTTCCCTAAATATAGAAAAAGGTACATGCGAGCCACTGACAGTGTTTGTACGCAAGTATGTATAAGACTTTAGTCAGGGTAGGCAAGGCCCTTCACAAGTAGTCCTGGTGTAGCTTCAAAACATAGTTTTAATAAAATAATCAAATCAAGCTGTGAATAATTGGTGATTTATGTCAACAGCGGGGATCCTCATATTAATATAATGGGGTCCCTTTACGTTATGATAAGTAACCAACTTATTTTCTCTGGTTATAATTCATTCCACTTCTTTGTTGTAGATTATTTTAAAAATAGTTAATTTTTAACACGTATTATAAGTTTCACTTCTATGTAACGGAACTCGATTTTTACCCGCTTTAAAAGGTCAGATTAATTCGAAATTTTGTACACTTGTCAGGGACCGATGACAATACAAGAATGTCCTAATTTTGCTTCATTAACCTGATCATTATCCTCAGAAATAACGATTTTCAGATTTGTTGACTAATTCATTATATCGTTTCCAGATTCAGTGTGTTATTCCATTTTCCATTTCCAGATTTAGCGAATAATTCCGTTTACCATTTGAAGATTTGGCGAATAATTCCAGTTTTCATTTCCCAATTTGGCGAATAATTGCACAAACCATTTCCAGATTTGGCGACTAAAGGATAAATTTACAACCCTGTAAGAGCGAAAACGTTTACGTCAACAATTTCTTTTACCGTAATATAAACACTTCTCTAATTTTTCTGAAAACGGAAAAAAAGACTAGTGCATGTTAAAAAAACTGTTCTAACCCAGCGTTTCTCTAACTGCGGGGTGCATCCTTCTGCGGGGGGGATTATAACCCTACTTGGGGGATACGAGCATATCGAAAAGTCCAAAATAAGTTTTAATACATTATTAGTTTACCGAAAGGAAGCAAAACCAAATACATTCTGATATAATGCAAAAATAAAATACTTATTTGCACTGATATAAGATACTTATAAATGTATCAGTGCGAAAAAAAGTGTTTAATAATTTATTTATCAATACTAAATTAAAAACGAGTTTAGTAATTACTACTGACTTCTATTGGCTTGTCATATACAAAATATGATACATATATTGATGATATGAGGAGTTTATAATATTAAAGCCGCATTGCAGCTTTAGCGTCGATGTACATTATTATTGCATTCAATACATTGTTATTATAAGAGGGTGGCGATGAAAATTACGACTGAAAATTGGGTCGCAAATAGGGAAAGTTTGAGAATCACTGTTTTAAAAGTGTTCACCTATAATTAAAGTCCGTTTTCTAAATTCTCTTGTTGAATCTGCGGAATGAAACATCATTGATTGCTTCATTTTATCAAAACAGCTGAAAGTTAGTTCAGAGGTCTCTCGCCCGATTAAATAATTTCTCACAAACTCTTCGATTCAAAAAGTGTAATTTTGTGTCTAATACTGATGCAAACTTCAGAGAGAATATTGAGCTCTTTTTAGTAAAAATTATCATTGACTTCACGCCTTCTTTCGCATGAAATATTTTAAACTTAGCTCTTCCAGATTTCTTTCAGTTGGCGGATCCTACATTTTGCAAACCAGGCCATATCAACGTACTGATAGGATGCCAGTGGGTATTCAAAATTCTAAGAAGTGACGCATTTCAGATTAATTTATCAATGAATAATTGATAGCTTAGAGAACTAATAAAAATGCATGCTTTTATTGTAGATCGAACTAAAAAATGAAAAATAAATTATATTTTTAAAAAAACTAAAAAAACACGTTTTTATGTTAAATTGAACTAAAAATTAAAACAAATAATTCTTAATACATAATATATGATTAACGAGAAAATTAATGTCATTATGCTTAAAACATGGGTGCTTTGTACTACATTTCTACACTAACTCAGCATTTCGGAATACAAATAGTAAGAAATTATAACAATTGATATCGAGCACCCCACGCTTTTACCACAATGGCATTAATTTTCTCGTTTTTCATTTTATTCTGAGATTAAAAAAATTTTATTTTTACTTTTTAGTTCGATTTAACATAAAAGCGTGTTTTTAAGTTTTTTTTTAAACAAAAATGTATTATATATCTTGTGAAAGCAAGTTAACACAGATAGAGCTAGTCTTGTTCCTCTGTAGTTATCTAATTTGAAAGCCAGGAATCCAGCTAACTGCAGAAACTCAACTCTTCTAGATCTGATCTTTTGTGAGTTGTTCAGTAAATGGTTAAGGAGACAGCTTTTTCTTGCATGCCTGGAGTCATGCTTTAATTCTGAGTTCAAAAAACAATTGGTTTTAAAACAGTTATTATATAAGTTTTAAGTGTGGAATTGATTGCTTTTGCTACTGATAAAATTAATTTTTCATTCATTTGTTGTATTGTTAATATATTTTGCATTTTTAAATCGTTTTGAAATATATTTGTTCATTATTTAAAATATTAATTACAGATATTTCGTTCGATATAAATTTTAGATATTATATTTCCTACTACGTTTGCTTTTTCTAAAATTGGATGAAAAGAAAAAAAAAGCAAGGTAAAAAACAATTACATGAAAAAATATACCAAATAATATTAGAGAAACACCCAAAGAATCATATAATTACATGTATCCGACTACATGCGACAACTTTTTTGTGCTGAATCGCTTACAAAGAAAGAGCTGATTTAGACATGCCATTACGCCGTTTTATAAGACAATATGAACAACTGTCGCAGTTTGAGAGGGGGAGAATCATCTGCATGATGGAAGCTGGGTGATTTATCAGCCACCATCCAGGCACAAGTAGCACCTTCACTAGGATCCCTTGAGTCTTCTCGAACCATAGGAAGGCGCTTGGCTGAAGGAGCAGCGCCCATTACGTGTGCTGATCTTGACGACCACCCAGTGACGCCTCCGTTCGGAGTAGTGCTGCGCGCGAGGAAACTGGTCCGCAGTTGAATGGAACCAGGTCGTCTTTAGTGACGAATCCAGATTCAATCTCAGCAGTGATGACAATCGTCTTGGTCTGTGGGGACCCCGTGGTGAACCCCTCTGTCCTGCCTTTGCCTTACAGCGAGACACCGCTCCCATAGTAGCTGTATTGGTATGGGGTGCATTGCCTACAATGCACGGTCACCTCTAGTATTGATCCGTGGCACCATGACAGCCCAGTGGTATGTCCATGATAGTCTGCAACCACATGTGTTGCACTCATGCAACGGCACCCCGTAGCCATTTGTCAACAAGACAACGCTCGGTCTTACACGGTAAGGGTGTCACGACATTGTCTCCGCACTGTTACTACCCTTTCTTTGCCTGCCAGATTCCCAGATGTCTCCAATCGACCATATCAGTGATCTTTTGGGACGGCGAGTTGAGTATTTCATGAGTTTGAATGATGTAGAACAAGGGTACAATAAATATGGAACGAAATGTCTCAAGACATCATACAGAAGTTGTATGCTTCAATGCCCAATCGTATCGCATTGTGCATTCGCGCTAGCGCTAAAGGGGGTTCAACAGGGTATTAAATCCTGCCTTTTTCTCTGAAATAAATTATCCTTTTTCTTTGATTTTCTAATTTACTTACTTATGTCAAAGTAGTCATTACGTATGTAAAATTCCGTTTGATTTTGACGACTCCTTCTTGGTGCGCTAATTATTTTGTCCATGAGTTTATATCATTTTTGTATCATTAGAAGTATATTATATTCATTTTGTATTAAAATTTATACTATTAAAATGCGTAGGTAAACAAACTTATCTATCTATTTATCTATGTAAAAATGTGAGTCTATTTTCTCACGAAACTCTGAATGCAGGAACGTACGGAAGGTTCAAAAAGATGGGAAATGATCCGAGTAATCTTTTTTGACCATTTAAATTCCTGTGTATTGAATTTTGTTAAAAATATATTACTAAAAACCTTTAAATACGCAATTGATTTACTCGCGTATGGTATTTATGGGGTGAAAAAGCTGGGCGGAGGCAACGGGAAAGATTTCGATTTTTCCATCGCTCTTAAAACAATCACTGGATTTTTTATGTAGCAATCAGGCAAAAATAGTTCAGGAATCGGAAATATCATTTGTTTTGCAATGATACGGTATAATTTATTTTTGTAAGCAAAATAACGATATTTTGCATTTTTGTTAAGATTTCTTCTAAAAAGAGTCAATATTAATGAGTTTTTTTAAATATAATTTTTCAATCATTCTGTATAGATTTTTTATCATTGAAATGAACCAACATTCTGTTCTAGAGAAGTTCATACTTTGCTCTTTTAGAATCAGCGGTTTAAAAGAAATAAATAATGAACATTTTTTGCTACAATTTTTTACCATAAACATTTTGACGATGAATTTCAACGTTCCTTTTGTTCAATAAGTAGATTACAGAACGCACTTCACTGTCGGTGGCATTGGAAATCATCTCAAACATTTGAAATATTTACTAACACGTAAAAATAACACAATCGAGCTGTCAAGGCTTCAATCATAAGGGTTGGACCTTTTACGACTCCTTCTCGAACAACGACAGCTTGGTGCGAATCCACTTCTTTTTCCATCCACAAATCCGAGTGGGTGCCTAGAAGAATATTAACTTCAGTTCACCGGACTTCTCGCAATTCACTTTCTACTACTCCGAGATTTCATGATTAACCTGATACACCTCAATGCCAGAGTTTAAATAGCATTTATATTAGAACAAAATCAACTCATATGGATTAAAGTACGTAAAGCGGATTTTTAACTAAAATCACACAGTTAAAGTAAATTTTACCCAAGAGAATCAGTTGAAGTTCCTCAGATAGAAGCCTTTACTAGTTAAGGGCAGAAAAAACACAGTTCTAAGGCCTTTACTGCAGCGATTCTCAAACTGTGTGACGCGCCCCCTTGGTGGGTGTTTGATAATCCAACCAGAGGGGCATGAGGAAATCAAAAAGTCAAAAATAAAATATTTTTAAAATTATTAATTCACTGAAAGGAATGATAACAAAACACAATCTTAGTTAATAAAAATACACATTTACAGTGATATAATGTATTTATAAACGTATCAGTACTGCACATTGTATTTGATAATTAATTCATCAATACTAAGTTAATAATAAGTTTAAATTTTGTCATATACAAAATTATGTGCAAAATTTAATACGTAGCTTGATAATTTGTACAGTTTATAATTAATGTTATATTGTAGCTTTAGCGTCTAAGAATACATAATTATGGAGTTCAATATATTATTATTGTATGTGGTGGGTGTCATGCAAATAATGATTGAAAATTGGGTCGCAAACATGGAAAGTTTGAGAATTACTACTTTACTGTTTTATTTTTTATGAGTAAAATAAATTTTAATTATACAGATATTTGAAAAGTTCTTTGCCAAAAGTCCTTTTATTCAACAGTTGAATTTTTAATAACATGCATTGAAAATATACTCTAATACAATGATAGATATATTTTGAAAACTAGGAATGAAAATGAAATAAATAAAACCTATGCTTATACCTTTCATCGGAAACAGACTGAAACGAAATTAAATATCATGTATGTGAATACTAATAATGTATGCATTTGGTTTTGAAAAATAATAAAAACTGAAAATGAAAAAGAATGAATATAATCAAAAACTGGTCAAAATAGATAACCTTGCAAGAGATTAAATGCATAATACATTAGCAAATACACATGATAGAAAGGAACTTCAATTTATTTAATGTCGAAGGATTTTCAGTCTTTGAAATCAAATAATACTATCTAAATAGTTTATCTATACATTGCTTATATGGGTAGACAAATAAAATTCTGATTGAAATCATGGAAACCTTTCAGCAATCTTATTTACACTCTTTTTCAGGACTTCATATTCAAAATACGTATTTATTCAAGTGATATCCATTCAACGGGTGCTTTCAATTACTAATATTTATAAGGCTAGAGAGATTATGCCAAAGATTACATTCCTTTATCTGATACCCATTTACAAATAGAGAGACAACTTAATGCTTAATGTTGTAATATTCATGGTGGAGAAATTGAAGAAGCTTCTTCGTTTTGAAACTATTGTCATTATAGACCACAATTTGGAACAATAAGTCCTAAAATGAATTAAATGTGAATTTGAATCTAATTATTTTATCCTATTTTAGAAAATATTGTTAGGATTCAGCTTAAAAGACATGATGATTTGAATGTTCACATTTACGTGTATTCTACATCTTAACCCTAATGCACTTGTAGACATCATATTTATATTGCTCTGAGCCCATCCATCACTTGAAACAAGCATGTTTTTATTCTTTAGTTTTTAGAAAAACTTAAATGTATTAGGAATATATTTTATGTGATCTATTGGTTAGATATTGTTCAAAATCTAAGTAGAGCATTGAATACTTTCATTACAAAGGAATATCATCCATGAAATTTTACAAAATTTCGAAAGATAAATATTTTTAAATGAATTATAATTTTTAATCACTTGCTGTAAAGAGAAAATATTAACCTTTCAAACATTTCAGCTGCAAATTAGCATTAACACAAATTGGGAAAATCTGGACATACATAATAAATTGAGGTAGAGTAAAAGATCACTATTTATCATTAATAAGAAATAAATCATTAAGCAAAACATTTATGTTATTGTATATTGTTCCACTATTCGCGAATAAAACTTTTTTTTTTTTAAAAAATATTTATTAACCTCCTTTATTTTTCTATGAGCAAAAAATTATTCATACATGATAGGTTTCTGTGCAAGTATAATAAATTTCTACGTATTCCTTTCGACATGAAAACAGAAACCTCCGAGATGGCATACTTGCAATATTTACTCGAAAAAACTGTTGAGCTGTTTGATGCCTTCATGTGTAAACAATAAAATCATAATTGGATCGCAAATGATCATAAAGACGAGGTCTCCTTTCTTCGAAACATGTGAAACTATCTCTCTTTCATTTCACAACCTTGTTAAATACAGCCTACCGACTGGTGTTTTATGTATTTTATTCATTTCCTTCACAAAAAATCGTGTTGAGTGAAGAAAAATACAAGAAAATACATAGTCGTTTGTCGGTATTATTGTATTATTTCATGTTAACCACTATTTCGTCTTAAGCTGTTTCGTGTTAAACGTATTTTAATGTAATCTTATTTTACATGTATTTCTTACATTTTAGCAATCTAACAGACGAAACTGTAAGTGCTTGTTCAGTTTTTACTGAAAAGAGTAAGATTATAAATAGGAAAGTTTGAATGTATGATATTTATTTTTGTTACGATATAGTACAAACGGCATATGTAGGAAAAATCCACGAAATCTCATTTTATCAATAAAAAATTAATAGTCTCCATTAAGAAGAACAATATCTTAAAAGAAAACTGGGCTTTAATGCTATATGAAAATCATGATATGAATGCCAGGTATCGAAGTACTGTGGGTACTTATATTTATTCGAAAGGAAATTTAAAATTCTGAGCCAAATCGTTTCAATACACATGCAAGATATTTTCTGAGTGGAACTCGTGATTTAAGGTAGCCGACTACGTTCGGAAGCGTGATTTTGTAAGAGCGCATAAATGGATAATATTTAGGATATTTAGTGACACTTAGATTAGAAAATGTATCTAAAATTGTTTTAAGCACATGATTACAATAAAAAAATTATTTAAGTACAATATTTTGATTAAAAATATGAACATAGAATGACCCATATTGAAAATGTTTTCCTTTTGTGAAAAATGCTTCTACACTCAGGAACATTGAAAATAGCTTGAAATGAAATTTAACTCACATAATGACACAGATGAGAGATTCACTTGATCTCAAAAACAAGACAATTAAACAAATACTGGGTAAATTCAATAGCACGTTGGACCACCTCTAGGTGCAATACATACCCCCTACCCGGCCATAATTGTGTTGATTAGACACCTTATGTTGTCCTGACGCAGATGGGCCCATAAATCTTGACTCGTTGGTCACGAGTTCGAATCCTGGTGCCACTTAAAACCTGCCGCGTAAAAGGAATAATGTACGTAAAATTTGTTATGGGTTAAAAGTCTGACGAGTGGGAAGTCGGTTCAATTGCCGTAGTCGTCATTTAGAGGAGTTTCAAAATTACGAGGTCCGTCGTCAGTAGCTCTCTTGTTGCTTTAGGAGGCTACCTTAAGCAGAAATAAAATCGAAAAAAATTGCGTGTGATTTTGACTAAGAATTGCTTTGAGCGCTTACCCAGAGGGATAATAACTCTTCAGATTTTATTTGTTTATAAAAATTGATGAAACCAATTCAGAAGAAAATTTTCTCTTTAATTACGATTTCTCGTTCAATGAAGGGAGTGTAACCCTATATTTTATGACAATGTTATTCGTTATGCACTCTTTCCATTTTTTTCAAGATTGCATTGATGATTTGTGTATACGATTGTATTTTTTATATGTTATTTAAAAATATATTTTTTTTCTTTTGGTAAATTTCGCAGCTTTCATATGGGGAAAAAATTACATTTTAACAGTCAGTCATTGATACATTTTTATTCCTGACATCGAGTTCCATCCACTAAATAAAATTCTACTGTATGCTACTTTAAAAACGTACTTGTATGTGTCGCAGCAATGGAACATAGCAGAAAAAGAGATATTCTGCAAAAGTTTTATGCGACTCTCTTACAAATATTTATTTAAAAATGCGAAATAAATGAAATTTATAAATATAATATGAAATGTAACATTTGATTATATCCAAATAAATCTTATGATTTACGAAATATTTGTAGATAAAAAATATATGCCTTAAGAAATAAGAAAACGAACTAAAAAAGCAAGAGTTTAAATTATGCAACGAAAGTTGCAATAACAAAAGAGGAATACATGTTGAGTCGAATCGTTACTGGAGATGAAACATAGGTATCCCTTATCAGCCCGAAATCAAAGCAATAGTCGATAGGATGGCGACACACAACCTCTTCCTTCAAGATTAAAGCCAAAAAAACGTTGTCAGAGCGCAAGAATATGGCAACAGTATTTTGAGACCTGCGTGGTGTTTTCCTGGTGGATTTTATGCTACAAGGAACAATGATGAACTCAGGTGCCTTCTGAACAACTCTAAGGAAGCTCCGAAGAGCATTGCGAAACAAAGCGCTTGGCATGCTGTCAAAAGATGTTTTTCTGCTCCACGTTGGACAAGGCATCGCACTTCTCGAACGACTCGGGAGTTAATCGAATCTTTTGGCTGGGAGGTTTCGGTCTACGCTCCATACAGCCCCGACCTTGCTACGAGCGATTTCCATCTTTTCCGGTACTTCGACACAGTCTCGACGGAATCAGTTAAATGGCAAACATCTGCTCTTTGTGTTCCTCTGTGAGTAGTTTGTGTAAACACCGAGAACATAATTTCTTAAAGTTAAGGTATTCAGTCACAATTTTTTACACCACCAACCGAGAAACGTCGGGAAATTTCATTGATAGAGTGGTTGTCGTGAGTCTCCTGTTCTCATGAATTTTTATTTCAACTGCTTTCATCAAATCATCAGTGATTACAGAGGGCCGGCTTGAGCGTTCTTTGTCATGGACGTTTGATCGTACCCCTTTAAAGTTCTTGACTCATTTTCCAACTTTGCTATCTCTCATTGCTTCTGTGCTATACACTTCCGTCATCTGGCGATGAATGTCTGCAGCTGATATCTTTCTTGCAGTAAAAAAACGGATAACAGGCCTTCTCTCACATTTGGCGGGCATTTTAATCACTTTAAACATTTTAAAGACGCATAGTGAAGCTTACACGGCTACAAAAAGAACTGGAAATGACTCGACTGTGTTCGCAAAGGATGCTGGTCAGTGACGTAGAGACTCGGTGTGGCGTACGCGCTAATTAGGGAATTTTTCGCGCCAACGGACCTAACTTAAGAAATAGCCCTCGTATATGAAACTTGTCTATTCAAACAATTATTAGTGGACATTTAAAAATAAATAATGATATATATATATATATATATGTATGTATACAGAACGAAGGTTGGTACGTTGTGCTTCGTGGTTATCTTCTGCAGCAAGTGTGTCAAAACTTGGGCTCCCTGCAAGGGGGCGCGAGTATATCGAAAATAAAAGATTTAAAAAAATTAATTTACTGGAATGAATAAAAACCAAAGTACTTTCAGACATAATAAAAATGCACTTTTACTCTGATATAATTTATATATATTATCTGGCGCAATAACGTCATCAAAAATAAAAACTTCTTCAATACCTAATTAGCTATCTTTGATCCTATAACCAAATAAAAAAACCTTTTATTTGATTTGATGTAATCCAATTGTGATGTACCTCCCCTGGGAAGTACATCTCTCGAAGCATCAGCGTGAGCTACAGGTGTAGGATCAGCGAAAGAACTAGGATCAAACATTATCTTAATATGGCTTTGTTAAGAAATAAAACTTAAACTTTTAACAAATATAATTATAATAATTAATATGAGAGAATCTACGGTGACTCAATACGCAACACACAATATATATATATATATATATATATATATATATTGACAAAAGAGACTCATTTTTGACAAAAGAGATTCGTTTAAGTTTTATATAATTAAAATTCCTGTATGGATTAGTAACTTGCATATATCAATTAACAGAAAGATCATTTTGAATTTTTTATTTAGAAATGATAACTTAACTACCCACAAAACAGATAAATACAATAATATAAAAAAAATTCAATGTTGTTTAGATCATGAATACCCTTTTAATTTCTTAAGAACTTATATTCATCACAAATACATTAACCGTCTTGCTACTTCTAATTCCAAAACCACCACACAACAATAGGATTTCAAAGTCAGCATGTTAGTGGTTTTGCTGTGAAAATTATATCATAACACTTATATCACAGTTTACATTTTTTCCACACACATCTTGAACATCTTACACAATGTTGACAACCAACCAAATTAGAGACTAGCAAATTTACATTTTTGACAATCAACCAATTCATATTCTACCATATTTGATTGTTGTCTTTTTTGATATCTGTCTTTGCTGGCTGGTTTAAAAGTTAGCTCAAAAGATGTGTTTATGTATATTCGAATTTTTTAACTTGGTGAATAATTGATTTTCATTGATGTTAAGACGCTTGATTCTCTTGGTAAGAGCTCTGTGAGTAAAGAAATTTTGTTAAATTATTTTTTGAAAAATACTTTTTTTATGTAATTGTTTTAGGATTTTTCTACTTTTCTTACGTATTTATTTTGCGATTTTTCTGCATTAAGAGTTTGGGAGAGTTTGTTACATATTAGTAGTGAGTGGTTTTATCATACTCTCTGAGTTTTTACATACTCTGAATTTTTGTTTATTTTTTTTATTTGGTTTTTCCTACCGAGTTGCAAAGGGAGAAGGTTTTGCGCCTTCAAACTAGTTTAACCCCACTTATTCGGTCCTAAATCCCGAAATTGCTTTCTGACTCGCTAGGTTCTTTTTTGTAGTTTCTTTTTTTTTATCTTTCTATAATTTTGTTCTTCATGTTCCGCTTTTATATTTATATTTTTATTACGCTATTTCTTGTTTTTGATATATAATACAATTTTTTTTAATATATATATATATATATACATATATATATATACATATAACTATATATATATATATACATATATATATGTACATATATATATAAACATATATATATACATATATATATATATATATATATACATATATATATACATATATATATACATATATATATATATATATATATATATATATATATATATATGATCTAATCTAATTCACACCAATCTCATTAGGCAAACCACCTAATTCTCAATTCTAAATATTAAGTAATCAATCCTACCTTATATTATTCCGTAATGCTACTTGTCTTTATCTGCAATGGGATGCAGCTTGTCGGCTAACTTCTAGTCAAACACCAATATGTTTATACACGACACGTAACACTTAATCAATCTTGCACCACAACTTGCAATAATCATCAACTGCAACAACACACCTCAATTGTCTAACATTCCTTTACATTGCCATACCGCTTACTCTAAGATCCTATATTTAAAGTCCGTTTATTTGCATCTCTTCTTCACATCTCGTTTCTTGGATTTGGTTGGAAAAGAGTTGCCATTAATTCTGGCCCAAAGAACCCAAAGGACTTGATAAAGAAAAGACACGTAAGACGTCACAATCCCTCCAAGAAACAAAATGTGATTTATTCGAGGTTCTTAATGGCCCTTAAGAAATAACGTGCCTAAATTTTAATCGAACCATTAATTTCTAAAGCTTCACTTAAATTTTAATTTTCACTATTCCTCTTAAGTTTAATTTTTAATATTTCTCCTTAATTTGAATTTCCACACCTTCAATAAATTTTATTTAATGAAATAGACTAACATTCAAAGTCATGCATTTTAATCACGGTAGATTCTCACATGTGCAGAATAAATAGACATGTCCCATCTGGGTAACAGAGCGGGAAAAAAACCATACATGACTTAACAAAAAACAAGGCCCACACGTCTCTTATTTAACTTAATTCTACCGAAATGTTTACTTAAATTCTAACAATTTTTCATATTTACAGCTTCTCATATCCGTACTGAAACACTAAGTCTGTTCTTTGTATAAAGATAAACTTTTCCTTAAATCCGTATAGACTTGAGGGTTTGTCACCCTGAAACAAAAATTTTTTAAGTGATATGAAAATAAACAAAGTTTTACACATTATGATTACATTTCACAATTTTTATACAATACATATCTTTTTTAAACTTTAACTCATTTCTATACATATTTTTCATCTGGTTCTTTCAAAACTTCCCCTCAAATCGTGCAGCGCTGGTTAAATGTTATGTTAGTATGCTCTCTACGCCGCGTTTCCCAAAACCAGATGTTCATTCATATGACACCATATAACAACATATATATGCAGTATACAATTACAAACATTTTTCAATAAACAAAACAAACAACCAAAGGAATTGTCGCATCTTAGCGAAGTCATAACAGAAGTAAACAAATGCATTTTTACAGTTGTTTTCTCCATAATTATACAAAAATTTACAAGACAAAAGTTTATTTTTCTTTTCTAGAAAAACACACTCATTTTAGTGTTCGCTTTTGCTTGGCTTCGAAAAGTTTAATTATCCGACCGTGACGTGCTTTATTGCAAAAATTCTTCCGACCACTTGTTCGAAATAATATAAAAAGAAACGATACAACCTGGTTCTTATGACTTGTAGTTGGCGTTTCCTACCAAGATCTCTAATGACAAGGATTTCTTTGTACACGTTCCTCTCCTTTCCTGGTCTTGCCGTTATTGATCACCTCCTCGTCTGGTATTCTTGTTGCTTGATCTTGTTCGCTCTTCGATGTATGGACAATCGTTTCTTTCTCTGCCTTTTCTGGATCGAACTGGTCCTCCTTGTTGTGTCTTCCTCTCCATGGTCAGTCGGGACTCCTCTCTTTTCCTTTTTCTTGGTCTCAGATTGTAGCCACTTGTGGAGGGTGTTACCGTCCGTTCCCTTCGGTTTTTCTTTCTTAATCTTGGCAACACACTATTAGAATCGTTAGATGACAAATTTCTTTTATTCACTCTATGCTCTGATCCCTTCTGAACCTTCCTTTCTGGTCCTCCTGACTTAGATTCATTTGATTCTTTATATCCTAACCTTTCATGTTTGCTTTTTTTAATCATTTTACCTTTCTCAGACCAAGAACTAGGTATTGATCTGATAAGTGGTCCGCGCTTATTGGTCTTATTTGTGTGTTTCACAGCTTGATTATTTCTAGACCCTTTTTCCACCAACTCACGCTTTACTTCTGACCTTTTCTTTTTCCCATCTCGCGAGCCATTTGATATCCGTTGTACTCTGTCAAAACCACTTGATTCATCGTGCAAACTACCGTTATCCGAATTACCTGTTCCTATCTCCGTCTCGTCATATTTCCTATGACGATATATTCGAATCTGATCTGCATTAATCGTTAACCTTTTCCCCGCTTTCCATATCACTATACGTTGTTATTCTTAACATTTAATACTCTATACGGATGGACCTTCAAATTTTGGTTTAAACTTAGCTACTACTTTTCTTGTTACTGAACTTAAAATATGTGTTGCTACCAAAACCCAACCATTCTCCTTAACTTGCCCATCACGCCTGCATCTATTGTAATATTTCTTCCATTTTTCCTGTTTAGTTTCTGTGTTTTGTCTAGCCTCCTCGAACAATCTCTTAATATCTCCTACTGCAAATTCCGTTCCGTCTGATACCATCACTAATTTCTGAAAAGACTTAATTAACTTTCTACCTAAGAATAATTCCGCAGGGGATTTCCCCGTTGTTTCGTTTACAGTCGTACGAATAGCATAAGCAAACTCACGTAAGAATTGGTCCCATGTGTCATGTTGCTCAGTGACATAATTTGCAATCATTTGCACCAGATCGCGATTTACGCGTTCTGTTCTATTTCCTTGAGTTCTATAAATAACAGTCTTCACATGCCTTATGCCTAATCTTTCTCTTAAATTCTCAAAATATCGGAAATAAATTGGGGACCTTTATCACTAATTAATTTTATTGGAGCTCCAAAACACGATATATAATTATCAAAAAAATTATCTGCTATAACTCGTTAAGAGGCTTTTTTAAGGGGTATGATTTCAGCCCACTTGCTGAAATGATCCGTATATATTTACTAATACATATCGATTGAGTCTTATTCTAGAAACGGGATACGGACCTAACAAATCTAACGTAACTATTTCATTTGGATAATTTGATACAATTGGTATTAACCAACCAGCTGGTAACGCGTTTTTATAATTATTAATTTGGCACATATGGCATGTAGAGACATATTGATCAATAAATTTTCTCATATACGGGAAATAACAAACATCCCTTATTTTATGATAAGTTTTAAATCCTCTCCTTTAAGTCATGAAATCCTCTCATAATTTCATTCCTTAAAGAGTTTGGGAGGGGGGAATGTATACTCGCATTTCTCCTAATGACGTTGCATATTTCGCATAAAATAACAAGCTTTCTACTAGCCTAAAATCGCGAGACCAATTCTCACATATTGCCGCATTAACCGAGCTATCTTCTGGGTTTTCTAGGTATCTATAGATATGACTTAATTCTGGGTCTGTTCTTTGTTCTTCTATTAACTGATCTCGTGACGAAAGTACCAAATCCCTGATTATTGCAAAATTAACTTTCTATCCTATTATATTTTCAATTGGGTTTCTCGACAAAACGTCAGCTATTGTTTTTTGAGTTCCAGGACGATGCTTCCATTCTGTATTAAATTCTGCTAATTTTAATGCCCATCTGATCATTCTATTAGACAAATTTTTTACTACTCGTTAAATCTGTTAACGCAGTGTGATCTGTAAAAATCTTAATCGGCAAAGAACTTAAATATGTTCTGAATTACTGAGAGCCCAAATCACAGCTAAACATTCTCTTTCTGTTACCGCGTAATTCCTCTCCGGAGCACTACGCGTACGAGAAGCAAATACTACGGGGTCCCTGCTCTTGGTTTAGAACCGCTCTTACCCCCATTAAGCTTACATCAGTATATAACTTAAAAGGTTTTTTGAAATCTGGGAATTTTAAAACTGGCACTTTTGTTATGGCCACCTTGACCGTGTCGAATGCTTTCTGTGCCTCAATCGACCAAATAAATCTCTTTAACTTTCGTTTAAGATTATAAAGAGGTTCGCAAATATCGGCATAATTTTTTAATAAATTTTGCGTACCATTTTTCGTGACAAACGCGGATTTAACTATATCACTAGGGTTCACAGCCATCTGAAAATATCCCTACTGAAGGTCCAGGGAAGACATTATGCCTGTGTGGGGTATGTTCATTATTAAATCGTCTATTAAGGGTAAAGGATACCTAGGGTACTTTGTGATCGCATTCAGTTTCCGATAATCAACAGCAAATCTAGACGCTTCTGGATCATCCGGCGGTGTGTGTAACCCATTATTCTTTCTACATAACACAACTGGTGACGCATACGGGGATTGAATGGGAATTATAGGTCCTTCTTTCAACATTTTGTCAACGTGTAAATCGAGAATCTCTTGTTTAACCCTATCATATCTGTACGGCCTGGAAACAACCAGTTGATTATCTCCAGTGTCAATCTCGTGATATAAAACATGCGTAAGCCCTGGTTTATTCAAAAACAATCCTTGAAAACTATCAAACAAATCTTGTAATTCTCGTTTCTGTTTTTCTTCTAATTTTGTTTTAGAAAGATCTATTTCTATTTTTCTATTTCAACCGTTTTAACCACCTTATTAATCTGCGAATCTGGAATCGCCAAAGATTTTCGATCGAAGTCTAAAATAATATTTGATCCACCTATGAAATTTATCCCAAGAATACATGATTATTCAAAATCTGCTAACACATGGAACAATCAAGGCTTTTCAAAATCCTGTATAGGAATATTTAATTCCACAACTTCAATATTTCGACATTTAGCTCCCTGTGCCGTGATCATCTGAGTACTCTCGCTTTCTTTACTTGCTTATACAAAAATATTTGTGGTATGTCTCCTCCGATATAAATGACTTCTCCGCTCCAGTGTCCCATAACACTTTCGTAAAAGTTTCGTCTAATAAAATAGGAACATACGGAAGTTCTACCGGAGACATACATATTGCTGAAAGTTTAATCGGTGACTAATTTATCGACTGCGTCTGATCACATTTAATATCACTCACTTTCAAAACATTTAATCGTCCAATTTGCTTTATACTGCCTCGACTAAAATTTTCACTCGAACCCTTATTTCTTTGGTCCCCTCTACTAAAATCTTCATTTTGACCTCGATTTCTAAATTGATATCCCCTGTCGTTAAATCCGCGATCATCGTTTTGAAACCTATTTCTGCTCTCGAACCACGATTTCCTTGACGGTTGTTCTGATAATTACCCCTATAATCCTTTTTACCATTCGGTCTACGCATCCCTTCTGAATTTCTCCAATTCCCTCGATTATTACCAACATTAGATATCCTACGCTCATTCCATCCTCGTCCTTTCACATTATTACTATTTCTCGAACCCAGTGTTGCCTTGCACGAATATCGATCCTAAAACTTAGCTATGACTTCTAATAATTGGATCGCGTTTTATGGATTACGCACTTCCACATAGTCTTGAACTTGCGGCTCAAGTCTAACGAAAATATGATCTACAAGGGCTTTCTCAGACATCCCCAGTTCTAATTTCTTGCTTAACTTCAGCAAATCGCAAACAAAATCTGACGGCTCCCTGTTCTGACTTTGCTGAGACGCGTAAAAACGTGTTTTTAACTCCTTTTTATTTTGGATGGCAGGGAATGCTTTCGACAATGCTTCTTTCAGCTTTGCAAAGTCCGTAGCGGTATTTAGCACTAACGCCGATCCAAATATTTGGTACCAATCCAGAGCTATACCCAGGAGATGACATTTCAAATAAGCACACGATAAGTCACTGGATATTTAAAGTAATTTAATTTGATTATCAATACCCTCTAAAAATTCGGTGAAGTTCTCCGACCCAGAAAAGTATACTTCTGGCCAAACATTAAATCCTCTCGCGTTTCTCATCTCGGGGTCATATAGATTAAATCTAGTTGGGCGCCATTGTGATGTACCTCCCCTTGGAAGTACACTCCTCGAAGTATCAGTGTGAGCTAGAGGTGTAGGGTTAGCGAAAGAACTAGGATCAAACATTATCTTAATATGAATTTATTAAGATAATGTTTGATCCTAGTTCTTAATATGGCTTTATTAAGATATTCAACTTAACCTTTTAACAAATATAATTATAATAATTAATATGAGAGAATCTAGGAAGACTCAATACGCAACACACAATATATATATATATATATATATATATATATATATATATATATATATATATATATATATATATAATATGATCTAATCTAATTCACACCAATCTCAATAAGCGAACCACCTAATCCACGTTTCTAATACTAAGTAATTAATCCTACATTATATTATTCCGTAATGCTACTTGTCTTTATCTGCAATGGGATGCAGCTTGACGGCTAGCTTCTAGTCGAACACCAATATGTTTATCCACGACACGTAGAACTTAATCAATCTTGCACCACGAACTGCAATAATCATCAACTGCCACAACACACATCAATTGTCTAACATTCCTTTACATTGCCATACAGCTTACTCTAAGATCCTATATTTAAAGTCCATTTATTTGCATCTCTTCTTTACATCTCGTTTCTTGGATTTGGTTGGAAAAGAGTTGCCATTAATTCTGGCACAAAGAACCCAAAGGACTTGTTAAAGAAAAGACGCGTAAGACGTCACACCTTGATGAGAGATTCGTTATTACGTTTTAAAATACTACTCTTTCAAAGAAAAAACAAAACCCAGACCCAGAATCGAAAAAGTTTAGAAAGATAAAAAATTCATCACTGTATGAAACACTGTACATAAGCTGTAGGCACCAGAATATATTTGCTCAACATCTGTTTGACCTTCTAAGTAATTGGTACAGTTATTTAGGACTCCTATGTTATGTTTTTGTTTCTGATTTAGGGAAGTTGTAAATAATATATTTCTGGGGGGGAGGGTAGTTCCATGTAAAAACGTTTGATATTTGGAAAACCACAGCGAACACACACACTTTAAGGGATTACTTGGTCAATATTTGTTTTTATGAGTACTCTCAAACATATAAAACATAATGAAAAAACGTTTTACACAATTTTTTTGGCAGTAACATCCATATTATGTATTGAACACACTTTTAACTTGGAAGTGGTCGCGCGGGGCACACAGACATGAAATCGGTGTTTCAGGCAAAACTGTTTATTTGTTACAAAAGTAATATTGAAAAGTCCTTGAAAGTATGTAAATATACTTTCTCTTAGTTAATTTATTCACTGGAATCACGATTTGTATCGTGTACAATAGAAATAATTTAAAAAAAGGTTTGGGTGAATCAATCTCCTCGCGAGACCAGTAGTGTGTAGTTATATCAAGTGTGTGCCTGCTCCCGGGATAAAACATTTTGAAGTATCGCTTTAAATATTAAAAAGTAACACAATTATTCTTCATCTGAATTTTATATTACTTTTTATTATTTAATATTAATTCTAAATACTTATTCTGTAAGGCTTAAAATTACATTTCGCTTAAAACTAATTATATTATGAACATTCATTTAAAAATATCGTTTTACATTTTCATAAAAATTGTCGCGCATTTGTGTTTACTCTCATAACCATTCAGCTATTACATCAGAAAGTTTTAGTTTTTTTAAAAAATGAACTCGTGCGAAGAGTGGGTACTTGAGACTTTAATGTACCAGTGCTGCACAAGGTATTTTATAACTAATTTATTAATACTAAATTAAGAGCAAGTTTAATAAGTATTAGCGACTTCCTTGGGATTGTCTAGCAGAGGAAAGTTTTTCAAACGAAGGTTTACGATTAGAAACTGACACTCCGGGTACTTTTTTTTTTATATTTGCCTGAGATCTATATTTTGTCTTCAAAGCAGCCACCGCATTTTGCAATTGTTCCAATTTAAAAATTCGAGAAAGAAAAATAAAATATATATTACTTAAAAGTGCCACATATAAAATTTAATATACTTATTTTATTAATTTATACGGTTTATATAATTAAGATTATATTGTAGCTTTAGCGTCAAAGTGCATTATTATTGCATTCAATGCATTATTATTGTATAAAGGGGAGGCACGATAAAAATTATGATTGAAAAGTGGGTCGCCATTATTGAAAGTTTGAGAAGCACTGAATTAAGGTTTAATATTAGATGGGCCGAAAAAATCATTGTTCATAGAAACGTAAATTTATTTTGAATAGTAGATTATAATTAAACATGACTGCACTTTATTATGATAACTATTATTTTAATGGGAAAATTATTGCAAATAAGTTGTGAGTTTATTCAATTAAGAAATTTTTACTTAAGCTGTTTCAGTATTATTACTATTAATATCATTAATATTGGTATTTTAAGTTTATGTACAAACCTCTTCAATTTTGTATAGTTTTCCACTTACAAAAGTTCAAATATCTGTTTTTTTAAATCAATTATTACAAATGCGTTGTTAATCTGGAGTTTTACAGCACATTTATTTAAAACCTATAGTAAAAAGGATCACATATATTGCCCATTACATACTCGTAAGTAATTCAGATATATAAATCAACTTAAAAGTTTTTAAATGCTTTCTTATGAGTCAAGAACTTTATATTGGAAAGAGTTAAAACTGCCTATATAATAAATACGAGTAAACATATATTGCAAATATGCCGAAATCATTATTAATTATTAAACGTCTTCTAGTTAATCAGCATTGCACTCTAATATTTCACTATGGTCTAAAAACACCTTCAATAATAAATAACACACATTGCATATGCATATCTGAAAATTCTAAAACTATTTTTAATAAATATAAATGAATTTTTGAAATACTTCCCAGTTTTAAAATTAGTTTCAAAATTTATACAGGAATTATTCACAATTAAAACTCTTGATGTATATATTTCTTTCGAGAGATGCGCAAAATCCTTTAATATTAATTTTATACTTTATGCACTGATAACATTTTAAAATGAAGCTTTGAGAGATATGGACTTCCATTTGCATTTTGAATGAAAGAGACGTTGAAAGATGAATACAATTACCATTTTTTCTCTAAGAAATTTAATTAACTGTCAGAATGATTAAGCAGAGCTTCCCTGTCTGAATTTTTGAGTCTTGATAAAATGTTTTCACCAATACTTCTCAAAAATTCAATGATATTTAAAGTAAATATTTCTTCTTTTTATTCACAATTTTCATAATTCTGATGAGATGTAATTAGTTTTAACTGTTAGAGTAATGAAACAAAAGAAAACTGCAGCTTCGTGTAATACTGATATAAAATTATATGTACATGTATTTACACTTAGATGAAGTGTTGTTTAGGAACGTTTATTTTTAATTGAAGCTTTTTCAGTTTATTCTGTGGAAAACAATATTATTGTATTAATTCTTGTATTTTATTAAACTTCATGTAAAAAAGTACTTAGAATTCTTATAAGTATTTTCAATGTATTCTGCTTAAAAAAGAAACTACTTTTCAAAAAAAGCAACCACTAAAACTATGCAAAAAAAATGTGCGTGGGAGTTAGCACCGGCAAGATAAAAATCGTTGTTTAAAAGCTCCTTTACTTTTTTCCTGTTAAATTATAATCCAATCAAGTATAACGAATACTTGATTGAATTACTTTTATTCAACAGTTCCCACATATTTAATTTTTTATGGTAATAAAAATGCTAAAATACAAGATTTTTTTTTCTTTGGATAGTAATTTCCTCTGTGTACAGTTAGAATGCAGGATGTGCTTACGAAAGTTTCTCAGCAGACAATAAATACAAGAACAAATATAAATTTACTTTAGAAAAGAAAGCTAAGGTACATTATACATTCCAATTTTATCTTTCTCTGTATAAAAATGCATTTTGTGATGCTGAAATAAAGTTATTATGTACTATCGCAGAAATGCCAACATTCTCCAACAACTATCCAAGTTGGAAAACCGGATTTCGCATGTGTTGTATGCACTAAATTGACAAACATGTTTCATATGATGTCAGCAATAATGTTGAAATGCTACGTTATTTTAAGCTCTCACAGAAAAATATCGTAAGAGTTGTACGGACTGGAATCTTTAGGTGAATGAGTAAGTGAATATTTTAGTCGCACTGTTCAGCTACAAGAGGGGTTTTGGCGACAGACCACATAATTTTGAACCATGGTCAAGTGACGTGGATGACACCTGAGCTGGCAGCCGCCTCTCCTAACTACCACACCACATCAACGGGAGGACGTTTGAGCTCTGGAAAGATTTAACGTGCATCGCTGCCCTACACGGCGGGTCTTTAGTGGTACTGGACTCCAACTCATGACAAGCCCATCCACGATCCGATACCTTGATCACTCGGCTACCGAAGCCACATCGTTAGGTGAGAAGAAAGGTGTTGTCTCATACGAAGAATTATTAACAATTAATGAAACTAATGACTTAAATATCCAGAAAGCTACGAGAGCGGCATGTTTATTAAAATCTAAGAACTTTACATATGAAGTGTTGAATAATACAGCTTCAGTGATGAATTTGCAGTGGCATCATGCACATAAGAGGATAGATCTGATAAATTTTATCTAGTGGTATGTTACGTGCTTATGAATCCATAGGTCGCGGGTTCTGTCCTCCGAATATGATTCACTCCATTGGTGACCTTCACTGAACCGCAATCTACCCGCAGATAAAACAACCAAAAATTGTCAGACTCACTTGACGCAGAAACCAAAGTCGCCAGACTCAATTGACGCAACAGCAACATCTTAAACGATGCACACGCTCCTCATAACAAATATCTCATTCGTTTGCCTATTCACCTGCTCAATGGCGGGACAGTACTGTAGCGGTATCATCTAAATAAGCGGACAGAGATGATCACTTTTGTCTAGTGGTATGTTACATGCTTACGAATCCATAGGTCGCGGGTTCTGTCTTCTAAATATGCTTTCCTTTAAATTTAACTGAAGAGGGGAACGCCAGGAACGAATTTTGCGAAAAAAGATCAAATAAATATCATTACATAATACATGTAACTTACAGTTTTACAATTTGAGCAATGTGCATAAGCATTTGTATAATTTGTATAACGGGCATTGGTTCGTCGTAAGGTGGATACAGGCACACCTACCTCCAGTTTAACTTTAAAAAAATTAAAGTTTTTCCTGAAAAGTTCCAATAAATTATTGTCATATTTTATTTTGTCTTTTCATTATTTTTAATACTTAGCATAAATGAAAAAACTTAAAAATGTAATGTTAAATGACTATAAGCACATAATAAGAAATAAAGCTTTTCACAGCCTCCATTTTTAAAGATATTTGTGTTAACCACCATTTTTTTCACCAAAATATTTTTCTTCGTACTTTCAAAAGCTTAATTATGCATTATAATTAGGCAATGAATTATTTAAGACTCATTTCTCAAGAGTCTTGTGTGATAAAAGGAGTTCATGATCGAATGAACAGCATTGAATTGAAAGCTGAATTTTTTTTAACAGTTCAACCTGAAAATCTTTTAATTCACACAGATTACATAAAAATTTGCTGAAGTATTTCTCATTTTTTTTAACTAGTCAGTTAAGTGATTTTCAACCGTATTAGTAAGTGTTCCGGTTATTTAACACTTTAAAATGTTAGTACAAGTTTAATAAAAAAAATTCACAAGTATTTCAGCTACGATAAACAATAAAATGATATCTTAAGAATCAGTTTTTTGTTTATTAAGTAATGTGTGTAAAATATTATAAGTATTGGAGTTAATTAATATCTCTATTTTTAATTTCTTTTCAAATATATATATTTTTCCTTTTCTGTCTCTCTCTCTTTAAATCAGAAGAAAAAAAAATAATTTTGATTACAAAATACTGTTTCATTCATTACTATCTTTTTTTTGCTAAAATTCCATAGCAGTTGTTTATTTTGTTAGAGATTGATGACACCATTTACATATGTATATAATTGGGAGACCTTTCAAGATTTAATAGATTTTTTTCTCAGAATGAAATTACGTAGAATTTAAATTATACACGCTTAAAATTTTTAAAAAGTTAATATTTCTAAATTAAATTTCGCATTTAATTCGAAGGTTATTTTATTGTTCAGTTTAAATAATTGCAGTTTTAGAAAAATTTAATTTGAATATATTGAAATTAAATAACATCTTTAAAACCTACATTTTTGTAATATACTTAACTGCGAACCACGATAAATCTATTATTCTACGTTAACGATTATTCTCTAGATTCCACGTAATAATTCTCTTCGTAATTTCCTCAAAATATTGGAGGAGAGTTATGAAAATCATTCACAGCTATGATGTAATAGATAGAATTAATTTAACAAGTCACACATCGCGATGCCTTGTGAGTGTAATAATACAAATGTAAGAAAAAGTAAAAAATGTAAAAAAGTGTAAAAAGTGTAAAAATTCTATCTTAAAAATTTAATTTGTTTTTACTTTACAATCGTCCATTACTAAAGAGTCAAGCAACTACAAATAATAAATATTTTATAAAATGTGTTAATCTTATATTTTGTCTCAGACATTCTAACATTATACAAGTTATTACTTTTAAGAAACAAAATTTATTTTAAATTGGCTGTCATGACAGAAAACACAGCATTCACGATTAAGAGGATTAAGAGTGGATAGATGACTGTGTAAATTGTCAAATGAAATAATTTAAGGACTATTTTTTAAAAAGAATTATCATTACTTTTACTTCCCCTTAAATAAATCATTACTTTTTATTTCCATCAATATAGGAAAATTACTATCGATGAAATAATGTAAAGTTTGATTTCAACAATTTCTTTCTACTGTAAAAATGTAGTTTAAATCTGTTATTCGCCTTAAGAAAGCTTGCACTATGCAAAGCATTCCTAGTACTATTTTTTATTCTTTTGTATTCACTTAACAGCTATTTTTTTAACGAAATCCAAATGTGTCAATGAATCTTAGTAAAATTCTCTCTTGAATCGTTTTATTGCAAATCAAACAAGCGAATTTTGGAATATAAAATAAATAAAGTGAGATGCATCAAATAAAAACAAATGTTAGGTATAGAAAAATGTAAAGAGTGACAAAAAACAATAGACTGTTACAGTAATTACTGCGTCTCGAAACACTCCTTATTAAAAAAAGAAGTACTTGACAACTACAACAATTGAATAAAACTGACATACAGTGGAAATTTCTTGATGATAAATGTTTTTCTTATAGCAGTAAAAGTAAAAAATAATATCGTTTTGGTAAATATATGAAAGATATTTAAACAAGTGGTACTTCTTTTTTCGACAGAGACGGAGGACACCTGCTGTGACTTATATCAATTTAGAGAAAACATCCCACAATTTCTACATTACTAAAAATATAGTAAAACACGATTTTATGTGTTTTAAGGAAGAATTTACTTATTAGATTATCAATTTAAATATTTTACACGTTTTGAGTAAGTGTATTATTGTTGAAATAAATGCATATTTATATGGCAGTATTTTCCAACAATAACCTTTACGGTTATCAAAGGCAAGTACATTCGTATTTTAAATGTAGAACCATGATGGCATATTAAAATTGATGTAATACTCAAAAAAGTGCCGATGAAAATTCTAACAAAGTCAAATTGACATAAATGTATTAAGTTTTGATGTTATCTTTCGTAAATCGATTGAACAAAATATGAAACATATAGCCTACTAGTAATGTTGCGTCGAGATTAAATGTAAATAAACCATAATCGTTTGGCGAAGTAGTATATGAACTACTCAACAAGATATAATGTAAATAATGTTCTTAATTTGCTGTTCTATTAATAATTGTTTTTATTGGAATTAATGACGGCTTATATATAGTTTGTTTCTTGGTGCCGTAAAATTAATTTAAAAGTAACTTTAAATACGTAAAATAGTTGGCGTCCGCGCATTTCGAATCATAATGGAAAGCGAAAAGGCTAAAAGAACAGCATTGCGTAAGTCGTTTACAATTTACATGGATAATAATGAAATTGACATGAAATCACCAACCGATTATTATAATTCCAATCGAAGAATTATTCCAGGATACATTTAGAAGATTGGTAGAAAGTCAAGAAATTGTTTCGGTGACTATCCTAAGCAAAGAAGATTTTGCTTCGACGTTTGAAAAGAATTTTGAAGAAGCAGAAACCTACAGAGATATATACTGTATTTATTAGACTATTTAAGAACAACTGATAAAAGCGTCGGCGTCGCCATCTTGGCTGACAAATTCATCTGTGTCCACTGCAGAAGAACCTTATAGTCAAAAATTAACACAGTTGTTAAAATTCCTCGGGTTAGAAGTGGAAGGCGAACAAAGAGTTCTGTTGGCAAAATCTGGTTTTAAATCAGATGATATTTCCAGAAATAAAAAAGAGGTTGGACATTCTCTACCTACAAGTGCAGCTTTAGTGAGCACAGGTATGGAAGAGGGGCTAGTTAAACAATGTGTATTTTGTAGTAAATTTAACCTATCCGACTACTCTAAAATCATGATTTTTAAAAAAATTGACAAATTGTTTTATGATTTTATTTTATATGCCATATTTTATTAGCTTTACAAAAAACACCAAGTTTTTTTTCCATTCAATAGAACAAAAACTACAAGTGTCTTAGTAAAATCAGATGCTAGAACTTTACATAAGACGTTAAACTTTAAAATGTGTTTCCTTCGGAAAACTCAAACGCGAGGACAGTGATTGCTCAAAACGTTTTTGAAATAATTTGCTGAAATTTTTGTGTATGTTCTGTATAACAGTAAAAGTGTTTTAACCTTCAGATTTATCAATCACTGTTTTATTACAAAATTTACAGTTCCTTATAAGAATATAAGCACTGTTTGTTTAAGCAATTTCATGTACTAACTTGTAAAAATTAAAATATATCTTATCTTAAAGGTCATTTCAAAAATAAATACTAAAATATTACATCAAAATTGAAAAATTGAGAATTATTTAATTTACCATTTGTATAGAGAAGGCTCGTTTATATATGTCATTTTTTATCACTGTTTACCCATTTTTTCCCCTTTTAGAAGTAATAATTAATTTTTCTCTTCCTAATTTTAGCTTTTTTCTAAAATAAAAATGTACTAAATAAATAAAAACCACAAAAAAATTTCCATATCTCCTATTTTAATTGGATTTTTAAATCTCTATGTAGTCGGATACCTTAATGATAAGAGTTTTGAATGTTACATTGAAAAAAATGTCTTTAGTGGATAAAAAATGTATATTTTGTTGTAATCATATGGGTTCTGAATGTTACATTGCTCAAAAATATCTAAAGTGAATAGAAAGAGTGTTATAATTAAATCTAAGGCGTGTTTCAACTGTTTAAAAGCAAGCATTCCGTCCTCTTTTGGCGAAATAAAAATTTACGTTGCGGATTCTGTAATGATAAATGACATCACCTTTTGTAATGCCCTAAAAATATGAAGAATTAAATAAAGTAGACAATAGGAAAATGCTGTAAGTAACGCTCTTTCTAACCAAACTCAGGAAAATTCATATGTTTACTAGCAAACGATTCCACTAAAGGTCAGTGGTTGCAACATCGAGCTAGTCATGCGATGTTTATTGGAAAATGGGTCAGAAAATTCATACATAACTCAAAGGACCGTTTTTCAATTGAGCTTGAGGTCAATTGGGAAACAAACCTTGATTCACGGTTTGTTTGGGGGTAAGGAATCAAGCCCCAAACAACATCCGAAATATAATATAAAAATGAAAGGTCTAAAAGGCAACTTTTTCTGTCGAATTTTTCTTGAGGTATTATCGGAGGAAATGATTTGTGGCATTTTGCCAAAAATTACAGATAAATTTTTAATTTCTGAACTAGAGAAGAAGAATATTTATGTGTTCCTGATGTAGGTTTTTGCTTATCAGATATTGATCTCTTATTGGAAGCAGATGCGCTAGGACTGATTTATACATTGAAGCTCATTAAATTAGAATCTGGTTTAACGGCTGTAGAGACACATTTGGGTTTTGCATTAATGGGTAAAGATACTAAAATTAATCAAGCAAAGTCCTTATCTAATGTAAATGAGCAAAATATGCCTAGGTCCGCCATGAGCATGTTGTTCAATCAAATATTGTCCTTGAATGCTTAGGAATCGGGGAATTTGGAAACCATTAGAAGAAGAGATCCGGTGGAGAATTTAAAGGAAAGGAAACTTAATTCCGAATTCATAAAATAGTTTGAACGTTCCACCTGACTAAGGAAAGAGTCAGTGGATTGGTCACTGGCAAAGATAGATTTTGAGGTTAAAAAAGTAATTGCTGAAAGGAGGGGAAGATTACAATGTGTAGCGTTAAAGTAAAAGAAAACTTTCCTTGGTAAGCACATACATTTTCAAATTATCTCCCTAGAATCAGGTTTGTAGCAGGGATAAAAAAGTCTCGTTGCTAACTGTCGTAAGAGGACAGAAGATAGAAATGGTGGAGAAATCTCCAATTCACACAGAACTTGAGAATGCGGAAAAGATATTTAAAAAAGACTGTTCAAACTGTTTTCCTGAGCCAAGGAATGTACCTATAATCAATGTAGTTAAAAATAACAAGGACGTATTGCGTGTTAAGATTAAAATTACCGAACGTAATAATGATCCTTGCTTTTAAGCACCCATCCTCCTTCCAGCAAACTGTGTGTGGGGTGCTGCATGGTAGCCCAGTGGTGAAGGTATCGGATCATGACAGGCATGTCATGGTTCGAGCCCAGTATGTTCTTATATTCATTATAATCTCTTGAGAAACATGTAAACAAATTGTCTTAGCATGTAAAAAATAAAACATTTAAATAAATAAAACTGAGTATTTGCAATAAAATAACAAATAAATAAAACTGAGTATTTATAATAAAATAAATAAATAAAACTGAGTATTTGTAATAAAATAACAAATAAATAAAACTGAGTATTTATAATAAAATAAATAAATAAAACTGAGTATTTGTAATAAAATAACAAATAAATAAAACTGGGTATTTGTAATAAAATAAATAAAACTGAGAATTAGTAATAAAAAATAAATAAAACTCAGTATTTGTAATAAAATAAATATATAAATAAAACTGAGTATTTGCAATAAAATAAATAAATAAATAAAACAGAGTGTTTGCAATAAAATAAATAAACAAATAAAACAGAGTATTTGCAGTAAAATAAATAAACAAATGAAACTGAGCATTTTTGTATTATCTTTCCCACATTCATTTTAATATTTTTTAGTCTGGTACAAAAATGATAGGACTGAAGAATTAGTTCACATTGTTATTTTCATATTCGAGAATTTTTGATGGAAGAAAAATTTATATTTGATAGTAAAAACTTCGAAGTTATATCTAGATATATATTATAATTGCAAAAGTTTGTCAGGATATTTAGGAGCCTTTCACGCAAAACAAACTAAATGAATTTTAATGAAACTTTACAGTAATATAGCTTATACATCAGAATAACACATAGGCTATAATTTATAGCATAGACTATAATTTATAAAGATTTGTGAAAAGTGTTCAAACTATAACGATATTTGTCAAGTAAGTAGGAAAAAATTCTGCCATCTGCTAGCAATTCTGGCTTGCACTGCAAAAAAGCCCACGTCATCGTATATCTTTTGTTTGTGAAAGAACACTTTTTGTTTGGCTACGCAAGGCATTAGCTTCTTAACTCATTCCTGTAAACAGCATAATCCCTAATATATTTATTTCAGAATAAAACTAAGTTTTGAAGGGAGCGATTGTTGTAAATCTCTCTTTATTTGAATGTTTTTTAATGATTTTATATATACTAGGCACATTTGGTAGTAAGAAATTGAATTTTTTTTCAAAATAAATACTTTTATTGCTTCTGGTACATACAGTAGATAAACTTTGTCTTTCACACTACATCATTTGAACATATTTCCATAGTTTGTTTGTAGTTAGTAGTTAATTATAACGCTATAATTTTAATTGAATAGGCGGATATTGCATTTGTAAGTATAAAAATAATTCTAACTACTGTACTGTATTTTTTGGAGTGAGTGAATATTAACGTCGCACCGTTCAGCTACACAAGGGCTTTTGGCAACGGACACGTAATTTTGAACAATGGTTAAGTGACGTGGATGACACCTGAGCTGGCACACCTTTCTCCTAACTACCACATCACGCCAACCATCTACCAATACTTAGCAGGAATATTCTTTGAAACCCACTCTTCCAAGATATATGGCTGCACGGGTCTTATGATGAGTATTTTAGCGGGGAAGGCGAACAGTTTTGCAGCAGATATGCGTTTTCAGCTGACGGTGTTTTCAACGGATTGCAAGAATTATTATTTTTTTGTCCCGAAAAAATAGTTTATGTCATAATTTAAGTGTGTTATGTTTTGTATGTTAATGAAGACTTTAGAAAACGATTTGACTATTTATTTTAAGTGAACGATGTATATAATTTTACAGTGGAATATCTTTAATTAATTTATAATCTCTAACGGATTAAATTTCCCAAAGCGGGGTATTTTGTTTATGTATATCATTTAAATTTTCAATGTACTGATCCAAAAAAAAAATATTGCATGAAAAAAGACTGCAGTAAATCATAATGCGGTAGTTAAAGCATTAACGTGCATCACGTCCCTACACGGCGGGTCTTACGAAGCTCTATAAAGCTCGAGCCATGAAAGTAGCTATACATTTGCCAATTTGACTCTCGTTAGCATTTTGCTGTGTTTTTCATTTAATCTCCATTACAGTCATTATAATTTAAGAAACGGCGTTGCCTGCGAATATTACCATTTTAACATAAAATAAATACAACAGAAAGTAATATTATGTATTATACACTTTCAGATAAAAATTATTTACTCTATTTTAAGCGTTCATTACGCAACCCTTTCAACAATGTGTTACTTTTGCTGAGCAGAGATCAGCTTAAGTAGTTCTTTTCAAAAATCGACCCTCAAGAGTTTCACGAGGAATTATAAAAAAAAAAAAATTCTTTTTATCAGCTCTTAGATCTACATAGTTAAAATTTAACAAAGTTGTTTTTCTTTTCTTTTTTTTTTTTTTTCTTTTTTTCTTTTTTCTTTTTGTTTAGCTGAGACATGCAAAAAGCTTTTTTTGTTTAGTTTGTAATTCACGTAAATTTAACTCATTAAAAACTTCTTTATCCTTCAATCTGTGTTGTTTAATTTTTCAGTTCACCCGTGTGAAGAACGGGTATACCTGCTAGTATATATATACACCTTAAAATTAGTTACCTTATTTTTTGTTATATATATTCCCATATTAAAACTAACAATTTCTTTAATTTTATATAAAAGTAGTTTTATTTTAAAAAAATATTAATTTTCTAACTGCGGGCAATTATTTTTCATAAAGAGTGAGGTCTACTTTTATTCGTATTCTATCAAATGTTATATTTATAACATGCATGTTAAATGTTACATTTTTGTTGCTCAACAATGGGTGATCAATTCCATTTTGTCATTTATTTGTATAAATATTTAATTTGATATTATTCAAATAAAGAAAGTATATATAATAAAAATATGTACCCCTTAAAATAGTTAAAGAACAATTATGAAGCTATCGTGACTCGTAAATATATACTTTTGGAAAGTCAAGTGTTTGAATTTCTTAGACAAAAATATTTAAAATTGATATGTATAACTTATCTAATTTTTTTCTTAAAAGATTATACTTTCAAAAACTGTTTTTTTTACTTAAGAGAAAACTATTTAAATCAATCGTTCAGGGTATACAAAGGTTATATTTGTTTTAAAAGGATACGAAATTAAACAAAAATATGCATCCTTTTACATGAGATATATCAAAACTATATGTATAACTTATGTGAAAAATTCTTACTTTAAAGATTATACTTTCAAAACCTGTTGTTTTTTTTTACTAAGAGAAAACAATTTAAATTAATCGTTCAGGGTAAACTAAGTTACCTTTGTTTTAAAATTAATCGAAATAAATAGATCCTCAGAACAACGGAACCAGTCGTAGACGGGGAATTGTTATGTCAATTTGTATGGAGTCCACTTTCACACGTGTACCCAAAATATGATCCAGGATTATAATTATCTTATCACATGGCAGAAATCTTCTTGAAGGGTTTTTAAGAGTATTCTGGACAATTCAAGTGAACTATTTGGCACTTACACAATCAGATATGAAGGCCATTGAACGTATGAGAGACATGATCTAAAGCTGATTTCGTGTTCAAAATCTAGTACCAATAACCCTTTCACAATTGTGGCCGCTTGAAGAGGTATTATGGGGGAATATTTCTGCAGGAAATTTTTGAGGACTTAATTGAGCCATTGCCTCGTCAATGCTATTTACTTGGCAAAAGAAGGTCGCTCATTATATTATGAATTATCTCATAATTTTTAGCATTTTTCTGTATAGAATATAATATTCAGCATTGGAAGCAGTTTCTTGATTCCTTGAGGACCAGCGAAAGAAGAAAGAAAGGTTTCCCCCGGCTCGCACGTTCCAAATGTATGGGCAAGCATGGGAATGGGCGAATTTCAATGCTAAGCGTAATTTCATTTAAAAATTCATATAAAATCTTTAATGCAATCAAATGCGCTAAAATTTACAATTTATTATTATTGACAATATCTGAATATGTAGTACAAAAATGTTTTCTATATTCTTAAGAAAATGGGAATTTTAATGAATGTTTACATTTTTATAAAATAATACTCTTTTCCCATGCTGATTATTATACAAAAGGCACAAAACTTACAAAATACTATCTGGTAAATCCCAAACGATAAATTTACTCTCACATAAACTTGTTTAGGGTTGAACTGATACAAATTTTTTAAACAACAGCTAATATATCTTTGTTTTAATATTTAATTAGTCCTTATAGCTTTCTTACTATTACGTTAGTATTATATTTTCCGTTCTTATGGTTATGACAATGAATTAAAAATGAATCTGTAAGAACAAACGATTATTTTTCGTTAAAAATGAGTCACAGCGCTTCTTTTATGAGTATCTGCTTTTTACACATGCAGTGCTAATAAAAAGTGTTGTTGAACAAATATAAATACTGAACACACTCACGCACAAATTATAAATAAACAAAATTAAAATAAATACAGAAACTATTATTACGAATGTCTGATGTCCAATAAACTTATAAACTTTCAACCTAGCCATAGCTTAAACAGAAATCCAGAGCGCAATAAATCAGGAATCTTTAAATGCCCGATTTTGTCGAAAGAGTTAAGCATGTGCAGTTGTTTTTACATTCATAAGTATTCCAGATCTAATAAAAAAACACTCTCGAAACTACTATCGTACTCACATGCAGCCGATTTCTTAAAGGAAATCAATGTTATCCAAACAAATGATAATTGGTCCAGTATTTTCAAAGATATCTATCAGGAGAAAATGCATTTTAACAGAAGCACTAAAATATTTTCTTCAACACGATAAAAATTGGTTGTAAAAATTTTATTTATCTCTTTTTGTGGCATACGGTAATCGGATTATGAACTACATGAATGAACTTGAAGTACTTAATCCGTCTAGATTTACTTTCAGAAAAATTGAAAAATATAGCTAGTTTTTATATTTATTTTTATGTAAGATGGCTGTTGTCCATTTGAAGGTTCGGTTTAAAAGCTTTGGATGGAGTTAAGTCGCTTAAATGACATAAGATAGAACGTCTTCGAATGGGATAGAACATTAAAGATATCGTTTTTTGTCTTGGGAAAAATATGATGATAAGAATGCAGTTTTTTATGACAATTCTCTATAATGGATGAGAAAACTATTCTAAGTTATTCAGAAATTTTAAAATATAACTCTTTTTCTGATTGCTGTTTTCTTAACCATGAATGCTAGAAAAAAGTAATGCTAAAGAAAACAATGCATGTAAGTAGTACGCCACAGAAATTTTGAGCTTATTAATTTTCTTCAAATTTATAAATGTGATTTTTTTTCTCTTTATACATAAATATACTCTGGTAGAAAATATGTCTAATAAAGACAACTAAGTTAATAATGATTATTTTGCCAAACTAATTTAAATGTAGTCATGCTTACAAGACTTTAATTAAGCGATTGTATAGTTTAGTATAAATCATTTACAAATTCATTAGTACAGGTGTAAAGTTTTAAGATTTTACGCATATCTCAACAATATATAATGCAATATGTTTATAAATTTATTAGTATAACTGTTTTCTACTTATTGATGAAATTAAAAAATCTAGAATTACAAATATACCGCGTGGAAATGTACGTACTTTTAACATGTTTCTGGAGAGAAAAAAAATATGTCTTCTGTTTTAAAGATGCCCTTAGAGTTATTTGCAGATCACCTTTTAAAAAGTACAATATTATGATTAAGGGAACCGGGACATTCTCAATAACGCAAAACGATCAAAATTTCGATATTTCAAGGAACATTATTTTCAAAAACAAAAGGATTCCATAAATAAAAAGTTTGTGTCCCCCAATCTATAGTCTTTTCTTAATATACTATAACATAAATATTTTAATTGTATGCAATATTTTTAGAAATATAAGAATTTGAAAAAGTGCACTTTAAAACGTGTTTTCGTATACATGGTGTTGGTTAGGTATCTGCATTTTTTCTTTAACTTCTTTTGATTTAGTTAAAAAATCCTACCTTTGTGTAAATGTTCTAGTTTTTTTTTTTATATCTCATTGCTTGACAAATTTTTTAAAAAAATTTTAATCTTGACTTTTTGAAATTTTTATAAAAACGGTAATTTTTCTTAAAAAAATAGGCAGTAATTCAAAAATACTAGCATTTTAGGAATTAAATTAGTAGCATTAAATGCTTTACTACTATAAAAAAGCTCATACCAAGTTTCACTAAAATATAATAGATAGATTTTTCTACGGATGTACCTAAAAACTAGAAAAAATGTTTGAGTAATATGAAAAGAACTTTAAAAAAAGTACAGTTTACTAATTTTTGATATTTAAAACACATGTTTGTATTCATCTTACATTAATAAATTATTCTAAAACATCATTATTCCCTTTATTATGTCTTTCAGTAGTCCTGACCTCTTTGCTGGATATTTTAACCTTCATCTCAACTTAACAAATTATAATTTTGTCAATTTTTCGAAGGTCTTCGCGAGTGTATATCTCAGGATTTATTTTTAGTTATCTTAATACTTTTGTTCTTTCATGTGCATCTTCATTAAATCATACCACTGATTTCCTTACACCAACTTACAATTTTTTTTTTCACAAAAGTATTTTTTCTCTCTCTCGAACTTGATTTTAAACACAGTTATTGAAGCTTTTATTTGGGTGCTGGTACGATCATGCAAACATTTTAGTAAAAGATCATTTGCAGTTAAGTTTCTAAATATATGTTTTAAAAATTATGTATACGTTTGTAAATTTTTTAAACTTTACAAGAACTGGTGTTGGGAGATAATGTTTCAATATATATATAATGTTCTCCAGATATTTATTGCAACCGAAATAGCTGATATTTACATTTTTAAACTGCAATTACTTGGTTATTAAGATTTAAACCTATTCATGTTATACATTTTTTTCAAATCAGCAAAAAATGTACTTTTTTTAAGATAAAAATTGAAAAATCGATTTTCCAAAGGTGATAAACATCTTGGTTACCAAGCATGTTAAATAATAATAACTAAAATTTAGTAGACATTGCAGAACAGGTCCCCTAGGAGTTACACTGCCAAATAAAGACCAGTATTTGGCTGTAACTGACAAAAGAATCAGAAGAAGCGTAGTATTCGACCTGCTTCGTCAGCTATCTTCAGTCACGGTATGACATTTTCAAAACAAACTGTACAAAGTTTTGAGACATATTGGTCTCTATGCTTGCATGTCTTTTAGATGCGTTCTGCTCATGGCAACTCACTTTTAGCAATGGTCAAACTAGAGCAGAGAGCCTGCACAATGTGGACATCGTCATAATAAGCTTATAGGATGTTTTTCCGACGAGTTCAGATTTAGCTTGCAGTCTGATTAACGTCAGGCATTCATATGGAGAACGCCCTGCAGCCGTTATCATAAAGTTAACATTATTGAACAGCACCGTTGCAGTGGTACAGTATTGCTCGTTTTGGAGAATACTATACTGTACTTCAGAAAATATTTGCATGTTCAAATAGGAATCATGGCATATTAAATTTATCAGAACATCATTCTAAAACAACATAGACGTTTACTTAGGGATAACATAAGCACATAATTCATATTTATTGATTACTTCCTCATCGAGCAAACAACGTAAGTGAATGCTGCAATCTGCAAATATCACTCATATGAAAACTTTTGGAAATACTACTTACTGACATTATTTTTTTCCAGTTAAATAAAAGGAATTTCGTATTTTTATCAAATAATAATTCGATAATATTTCTGGACTCTATTGTCTACTTTATACTCTTCAGAAATGACAAGGTAAATAACGGTAATGACACGATAAACATTTATTTCAAACTGTATTATATCTCATATTTTTTAAATGTACGAAAATTAAATAAGAAGATATTCCGCTACATTTTCTTCAGTTTTTATTTTTCATCTGTGAACAATATAAATGGAGAATGTCCAACACTATATAATAATGTAGTAGAGAATATATATTTTGTAAGTAATGTGTGATGAGAAAAAAATGCAGCAAAAGCAGATCCAGTAATAAAGTAGAAAAAAAGAAAAAGGCAAATAGGAGAAATGTAGTTGACAAAATGGAAGTGCTTTAAGAAAAACCGAAGGAAAATGGAAAGTTTGCTATAAATCACTCCATGATGATTGAATCGAATGCGTAAATATTTATCTACTATCTGTATGGATCTAAGCCAGCAGCATATAAAAAACTGAATGCAATGAAATATGTTTTTCCAGTATAAAAACTGATTAAAACATTTCTACAATTTATATGAACATTTCATTATTAAAAAAATATATTCATGCTTTTATATGAAGTTTTATTCAGTCTCTGAACGTAAGTTACATTATACGGATCACAAAGTTAAAGAACAAAGAAGTATAATAAAAATACCAAATTCAGTATTATACATGTGATAATTGAATATCCTTAGAGTAAATTTAAATTAACCACATCTCTGTCGGATTTTTTTACGAATTTTTGACACCAAAAAATATTTTTTTATTGCACAAAATTATTAATATACATTCTATTCTAAAGGGAAAAATGAAAATTATTTTTTTATCACGAAGCATTTTTTTTTTTTACTTAGTCTTAGTCTTAGTTTGCAGTCTTTTTAATGAAATGGGGGCGTGTATGTAATAAAAAAGTACGGAAATTTATTAGAGTAATCCTTATTTGAATTGTACTCTCATTTTTAATTATTGCTTTCTGTTAGCGAATTCCTAATTTAACGAATTAATGGATTAGGTAAAGGTAAATTTTAATGAGAAATTGTTTATCTAATATGATATTTATCATCGGACAGTGAATTGGCTTCACCGGAAATTTAACTCTTACGATGAGACCCCCATGAAGGATGAATGATTGGATTTAAAGCTTAACCGTCGAAATTGATGACTGAGCTGCTAATTGTTTCAGGTACAATATCTTAGAATAGTAGTAGTAGTAGTAGTAGTAGTAGTAGTAGTAGAGTGAAAAAATAAGTAGTAGTATATATATACACACACATAAGCAAGATATGAATGACAGAGTAAGTTATGATTTAATTAACAAAGTATCTTATACAATTGTTTAATTCCACAAAAAAGGGCAAATAACGAGACAAAGCATTTGAAATTTAGCACTAAAGTTAGCTTAAAAGAGGTAAGGGACTTGGGGATTTATTTACACCACATCATATTTCAACGTAGAAATAAATCAACTGGCTGAAAAACAATTCAGTCAGCTGGTGTCATAGCAGGGTTGAATAATATAATAGATTGAATTAAAATAGACAGTCCTACTACATATCAATATATAATTAATAAAAATATATGTACCAATTCACATTAAATCTAAAGAAGTAAAGCAAAAGTCGAGCATATATATATGTAAGAATAATTAACTTATATCTAAAATTTAAAAAAATCTATTTATCATTTAGCATTCATTTTCTGTAACATATTGAAATCTTAAATTAAACAGCTAATTGTTCTTAGTTAAGATATTCCAAACACAACAATTGTAATCCCGGCTTAGTAGTTTTTATGGTCTTCGTATATACGATACCATACTTTACTCTCCGATCGAGACATAATCTGAAAATTAATGATATAGCAGTTTTATGGTTATATATATTCAATTCAATTAAAATTCGAGTCACTTGGCGTTGATTTGATTCACTGAGAAGATGTGTCATTCGCGCTGGAGGAATAAAAACTGTTTTTTTTAAAAAGTTTTCGATGCTGACTTCGAAATATTATATATATATATATTTATGTATCCCATTTCTTTTTTTAGCCTTGTAGGAAGTACTATTTAGTCTCTTATTATTTATTATATTTTATTACACTATATATATATTTAATCCTAAATTATTGTCTACCAAATAACGTTCAGAGAAATATGATTAATTTTACTAATTTAAATAGTCATTACTTGAAAACAATATCGTGTAACATGTTCGTTGATATTATGTATTATGACAATCATTTCTGCGTGTATTATCTGTATTTTTTCTACATTTAATCTTTCGTTTAACCATTTTATTTACTGTGACAGTTAAATGTTAAAAACTATAAGTTCAAAATAACTTTCCTGATCCAAAAATTATTAGCAATTATGAATCTCTCTATGTATTAAACTTGAAAGATATTTGTTAAATCTGCGTATTATTATTGCAATATAAAGCTATTAGAAGTCAATGTCTTTAAAAAAATTATAATTATATATTCTTTCTAAATCTTCAAATTGATAATCAACCTCGCAAGCCATATCTGTGATGGAATAATATGGATAATAATGCAAATGTGTTAAATCATTTTCCTAACTTCCAAAACTTATCATATAGTACATATATTTGAAAGCTATAAATTGAATTTACTCTCTCTCTCTCTCTATCAGCAAAGCATGTAAACCCATAACACATCCGTAGCTGATTTTAGTAATAGCGAAAATTAAAATTAACAATTTCTTCTAGGCACCGATTTTCCAATCAGTTTGTAATACTTGACTCCCATTAATGAAGCTATTGATCACCAAATATCCTTACCTTTTGAGAGAAATACATTAATTATTGCGTATTAAGAAACAAACATTTTATTTTCAATAAATTTCCACAACCTTATGTGAAATCTGTTCCCTTCCTGTCTCATTTTGAATGAAATGTTTCTGTATGTATGAACCTTCCTAATAAATGGCAAGGGCAACGAGCAATTCTCTTTCACTATATACTTAATATTTATGTCTGTCATTATATTTGTAGTAAAGTGTAATGAAGAGAAAAATAATCTTTGTCCCCGGGAAGAATTAGAACACGAATTGAGCACAATGCGGAGAACACTTGATTAATGGGAAGACAAAATGCTTCGACAGCAAATCGTAAAAGCATTTATTCTTCAAGCCAAGACCACAGGCAGATGAAAAATGATATCAATGACGACTTTCCCCACAGCTTTGAAAAGGTTACAATTGTAAAAGTGAAACTGTTTTTGTAATAAATCGAAGCAGTTGATAAGGTCTTGATTTATAGTGAGCATAGAAGTAAAATGGAATCTTGTATGAGGCATCTTGTAAACAAAGAAAATGTAATGTAGTTTTTAAGTAATGCTATGTGTATAAAATGATTATTTTTTTAGAAGATAAAAACAGTGCACTTCTTAGTAATCTAAAAATAAGACTTAATTAGGAAATATTTTTAATCCCGTGAAATACTAACATAGAGAAAAGGAGATAAAAATGTAACTTTTATAATTGTTTATCAGTTGTTTCTCTGAAACTTAAAAAAATCAGATTTCCCTAGCATGTAAGAAAACACAATAAATTGACAGAAGCACAAAACTCGTATTTATGTTCCATGAAAAATTCTTCACAGCATAAAATAGATACGAAGTTTAACATAAAAAATATATAAAAATATGAACACTCTAAGAAAAAGGAACATATTTATCTCATTTTAAATCTAAACACTATAATACGCGTTTTTTTCTTAGTTCTTACAAACAACTTAAATAGATCGAAACCGGTTAATATACTAAATTCTTTTTCAAAACACTTTACAAGGAAAAACTAAAGTTGCATCGCATGATTGAACTTGAATTTAATTTTCAAGGGAATAAAAAATCAAAAATTAATCTAATTAAAGTAAGTGAATGAAGAAATAGCGTTGTGGAGTTATATGTTTCTAAACATGAACATTTAAATATTCTCAAATTTCTAAGAATAGGAATATCCAGTCCCTTCGTTAGGTACACCTGTGAACCTCGTAAAAGTATATACACTCATGTCCATAAATAAAGGATAATGAATTTCAGGCAAAGAAAGATACAGAAG
Organism: Trichonephila clavipes; assembly: GCA_019973935.1. NCBI lineage: Eukaryota > Metazoa > Arthropoda > Arachnida > Araneae > Nephilidae > Trichonephila > Trichonephila clavipes. Next base: position 242,506 of record BMAU01019067.1, on the reverse strand, counting down.
GAAAACAAATTTGACTTATTTGTAAAGTCTATTTATTAAACAAAAGGTAAAGAGCAAAAAAATGCTATATGTTTAACATAATTAATAAAAATTGCGATATTTACTCCCTGGAGAAAATTTGAAAAAAGAACCTATTTACAAAAAAAACAGTATAACAGGGTTAGTATGATGGTTAATAAGGAGGATGTCTCCCAGGCGATGCAATATAGGCTTTACAACGCCTAGGCATGCTGAGTATCAAATTATCAATCTGATCTTGGGGAATATTACACCACTCATCAAGCAATGATCTCTGAAGTCCCGGTATACAGGTGGGAGGGTGTTAATGGGCCGCAAATCATCAGCCAAGCATATCTCATACATATTATATAGAATATAAGTCCGGTGAGTATGTTGGCCAATCCATACGGGTGATATCCTCCAATTGAAGGCATTCGTGTACAATGTTTGCACGGTGAGAACGGGCGTTGTCATCCATAAACAGAAATTCAGCACCGATGGCGCCCCGAAACAAACGTACATGTTGTTCCAGAATGACATCCCGATAAATGTGCCCTGTAATCGTTACACTCTGAACATGCAGGTCAGTTCTCGAACCAAGAATAATACTTCCCCAAACGAGCCATCCTGCACCACCGTAACGGTGTCTTTCAATTGTGTTCTCTTGGTGGTAACGGGTACCTGGCGCTCTCCATATTAAAGTCCGGCAAGAATCAGACTGCAAACTAAACCTGGACTCGTCGGAAAACATCATACAAGATCACTGTTGTGGTGTACTTAATGCATGCTCTCTACTCCTGGTTAATCGCAGACGACAGTGAGTTGCGGTAAGTGGAACACATCTGATAGGCCTACGAGCATGTAGACCAATGTGTCCTAAGTGTGTGTACACGGTCTGCCTTGAAACTGTCGTACCGGTAGTTAAAGAGAGCTGACGAGACAGGTCTTATGCTGTGCTCCGTCTGTTTCTTTTGGCAGTAACTGCCAAATATATATACCTGTTCTTATTCGACGTTATAACTCGGGGGCGACCTGTGCTATAACATCTAATCACATAACCATCATCTTGGAATCGTTGTCAAATCCTGGAGATGACACTGGGCGATTCCAAGTTCCTCGGATACTTCCATCTGGGTACGTCGACATTTCAGTCGTCCAATATTTCTACCATGTAAAACTCATCCAAATGCTTCCTTTGTTCCATAACTATGCCGTTATTGCACTGAAAGGCTTTTAAAGCGCTTGTGAACAATTTTACTTCTTTGCCACCTTTCCTTATACACCCCTCTCTTACACTCTCGTCATTGGGACTTACTATCCGCGTCTTCTGGTGGTTTCCTCTAATTTGCATATTCTTCTTCAAGATGTGTGTGATAATTCTACAGGTAAAATTTTTTTAGAGTTCAATTTCTGTGTGATTCTGAATTATCCTTAATTTATGGACATGAGTATATATATATATATATATATATATATATATATATATATATATATATATATATATATATATATATTTATGTGTGTGTGTGTGTTAGGTTGGTGTGGGTTGTTACTAATAATAAAGATATTAAGAGTACCAATATTTAACAGATAAACGGTTTTTAACAGTAAATAACAAAGAAAATGGGAAATATCTTTGATGAAGTGAAAAATTCAATGCGAGTGGTTGCCTAAATGGCTGGAAAGAAGTTCGTCGTGGCTCTCTCTTTGTACTGTGGTCTCTTTGAGGATCGGCACTCCTACCCCCTTTCGAAAAGGCGAATCACGTGCCAGGGCGCATGCAGGTGACTGCCCCTTTACACTCGAAAATTCTGAATAGTAGGCGTCCTCGGTGACAAAATTAGGATTGTCCTAAGTATTAGAACATATAAAACAAAAATTGTAAACGTTAAAAAGAGCAAAAAATGCGTGTGATGCTTTTTATGACTTCACACATGCGTCGTTTTTTTGGAACTGGGTTTTCAATATGCCACTCAACACTATTCCAACGAAAACCAACTTCATGTACATCTTCATTTTTATCATCAGGTTTATTAAATACACACTGAGAGCTTCTATGTCCAAATTGATTGCATCTAAAACATTTTAAACCTTTACTTTTATGGTAACATTCATTAAAGGTATGATTAAATAGTCCATAATTATAACAACGTATACTTGCATTACTTATATTAACAGTAGCATAAAATTTATCTTTATTTTGAAATTTATTATCTGTACATATATCAGTTTTATTTGATGTAGAAAATTCTTATTGTTTTACATGTGTACGCTTATTTTTGTTATTAAAACTATCAGAATTATTTTGCATAAAAACATTTCCACATATCTTTAACTTTTCTTTAAGTTCTGATGTACATTTACATGCATACAATATCAATTTGTTACCGTTGGAATCAGGAACACAATTGATGCAGTGTGTTATTAGAGATTGATCGTTCAAGAAAAAGTGGGTTTTTGAAGCAATTTCTCGCATGACCAAACGATCTGTAGGGCGTAATCTCCATTTCTGCATTTTTTACGAAAGTCGTAAGAACTAAATAAATCCGCAAAATTTTCAATTAATGCAGCCTTCAGAGAATTGTAAGTTCAGACGTTATGTAGAGTTTGAACATAAGTCTTTGCAGGACTTTGAAGCCAGCTTTTTACACAAATATTTTTTTTTTTGCAAATCGGATACGTGTGGGATAAAAATAAAATTTTCCTCAATATCACAAAAAAGAGCTTGAACACTATAACTATCATTTACCGTAAATATTATCATTGTTAAAAGAAGATCCCTTAGAAAAAACAAATTGTCCTCATTCCTTCTTTGGTTTTGAGTTTCATGCATTTTGAGGGAGGAAGAAAAGCTTGGCGAAAGGTCAGCAATCGCGTTTAAAGATCGAGAGCGATCAGTTTGTGCAGGGTAGAGGTTGTTTATTCCAGTTTTTAGTCAATTCCCACGAAAAAGGCGTAGAATCTCTTTCATCATCAGTTAAGTCTTCTTTAAAATATTTTTTAGAGATGTAAGGCTTGAGAGGTTTTGGAATATCCACTAGTTTAATTCTTTCGCGCTTCCCGCGGAATTCAGAATTAACTAGTACAAACCATAATCAACCATAATCAGCTCAGTATTTGTAAAGTCTTTTAATGTTTTCCTTCCATGTTCCTAAATCATAATCGATTTTTTTAGTGCCTTTCTAAAGGAATCGCTTAAAAGTTCGTAGTGTACAATTTTGTAGAGAAGTTGCACAGCTAAAGCAGGATCCGTTTTTTAATAAATTTGCTATAGCAACAATTTCTTCTAGACAAACCATCGTAAATAAATACTTTCAGAACAAGAAATGAATAAATTGAAATTGATGACCACTACGCTATCACCGCTGCGAAGTAAAGGTCAGTTAGATTATTAGTTTTCCTTTTATTAACATTGAAGAGACTGAGTTTTGCTGAACAGAACTTTTAGAAGAAGAGTAATATAATATGATATTTAACTTTTTTATAGAATATTTTATATTAAATTAGATATTGTTTATACTTTAATTGAGAAAGCAGAGTGTATGTGTTTTATTATACCATATTGTGAGGGAATTTTAATGTATATCTCCTAATTTATCTTAAGATGTCAAATGAGTTAAAATTTATGATAGATAGTGGTGTTTTAAAATTGAAAGATATAAATTTAGTTATTAGATGAACGACTCTTATGTACTAATACTAATGATATTGATCTTGATGGGAAACAAAAATAAAATCCTATTGCATTATTTTTTATCCACTAAATCTTATTGTTTTGTTAATCATTATATTCAGCAGTAACCTTATTGCATGTCATTTAATTTTTTTCATTTTGAAATTGTGTGTTTTGATATACTGGCCATATATCAAGATTCATTATTTCTCGAAATTTTCCTTATCTAAAATTAAAATTAATTTAATATCTTTAACCTTATTTTGGATTTTTGTATATGTCTTGAAACATTAAGAGGACTAACGTGTTTAGTTTGATATATACACCCTTAATTTTTCTTATTAGCATCCCTGAATATCTGTGATTTGATCACGTAGATTTCTCAGAGAGATGTGTTCAAAATTAAGTAGTGTGATACAGTTTATATTAAGGAATATATGATGTAAGAGAAAGTCAAGAAGTTTGTCTATGAAACAATTACTTAGAAGGTTATGGAGAGATTCAAAATATTGTACGTTATACTGTCAAGTTACAGTGAATATTGTTAAAATTTTACATAAATACTAAATGTGATGATAGAAGAGGTCCACATTTCCGACTCACAATAATTTAAAGAGCTTTTTTATTCTTATAACTTTTATATTTTTTTATTCCTATATTCTTATAATTTTTATATTTTTATATTCTTATATTTTATAACGCATATGAAATAAAATATTGTCTATTGTGATGAATAGTACATATAAATTCTTGCACACCGTTTTCATATTATTAATAATTTCATTTTATTTGTGTCTAAATTTTTATCTTTTTAAAATGTTTCATATATGCAAAATTTTGTGTAATAAAATAAGGTATTTTTACGATGTCGCCAGATTAGATTTTTATAAAAATTAGTATTTTAATATTTATATGATACCATGTATATTTTTACATCTACTATCTTATTGTTTGATATGATATTTTCCAACATAAAATTTTTTGAATACATTATCTGCTAGCTTAAATACGAATCTATTACTATGAAGGAATAGGAGGACACAGGAGCTCTTATTCTGGATGTCGAATAGATTTGAACAAGCCAATCTTCATTTATATGTACGGAAATTCATTTTTATCAAATAATATTTTGGAAGTGTCATTACTGAGTTTGTTGTTATAGTTTCATTTATTTTAGAGCATTTTGATGTTTGTATTCCCATTACTTAAATATTTCTATTATGTGTAATATGCGTTTCCAAATGATGTTATGTATTGTTTTGTTTTTGCTGAAAATTGATTAAGTTTGTAAAGAGAGAGCAACTACGATATGACTCCCTTTTAAAATTGAGGAGCAAATGTAAGGATGATTAAATTAGATTAAAAATTAAATTCCCTTTCTAGCACTTAACTCATACTTTACATTTCATCTTCAAGTATCAAACTAATCACCCATTTATTTCTTCCAAACATATAGCCTAGCCAATAAACATGTAAAATTCCAGATCGTTAGATTTAATAGCCCTATATGTCAGCATTAACTTTCAAATACAATCATAAAACCCGCGATACTTACCGCATTTGTGTTTTAAGTGTTAACCCACTTAAAACACCTTTTTCCTTTCTGCACTTAGTGTCAGAAGAGATGTAGAAAGGGTTGAATAAAGTTCGTTTTTAAAATTAAGTATAATTCTGATTTAAAACATGTCACACATATATTAGCAAAACAGGCAAAATTCTCCATGAGAGAGAGAGAAATATTACATGATACAATAAATAATCTTAAATCCACAGCCATTCTTAAAAATAGTAAATCAATTATTGAACAATTGGAAGATAAAATGATTTATTCAGCCTATAGCTTAGATTTTGAAGATCTTTTTAACTTTATTAATATTGATGATTCGATTAATTTACTTGCAAATTTACATAAAGATAATTTATTTAATAATGTGAATTCTGATAGATATGGTTCACTAATTAGATTTGAACTTAAAGAGAACTATATATATTATATAATGGTAACTATTATCTGCAGATTAAAGGTTTGCCACAAGATGGTCCTGCAAAGAATTGTCTTGCCACTTTATACTTACACTATTTTGAAAGAATTTACATTAATAATTTTAAATGTTATATTTATCGTTATATAGATGACATAATCATTTTTGGCAAACAAGTCAATTTTATACCCAATATTATTTTTTATCCACAATATCTTAATTTAATACAGACAAATAGTAACAACAATGCAGCAATTTGTCTTTACATATCAAATCAAAAGATAATGTAATATTTTCTAATATTTATGATAAATGAGATGATTTTAGTTTCAATATTATAAAAGTTCCTCATTGGAAGAGTAATGTACATGTTTCTATATTCAGAAATACTGTTATTAAATATATAAAACGCAATAAATTTCTGTTGTCGAAAAATCGGAAATAATAAATAACTATACACATTTTACTAATTATTGCTTAAATCAGAAAATGAATAAAGCTATTCAAAATATTAAGATTTAAAAATTCTGAGATTGATAATAGTTTATTACTATAAACTTACATATTGCATATTTATAGTTACCTCCTTATTCTAATATTAGATAAAAGTACATATTATTATTTTATTCATATATATTTTAGTGTTACGAAATTTACGGTAATTTGTAACTACACTTTTGTTAAGCGCTACATTTCAGCCATTCACATGCTTTGGATCTGCATTAGGGTCCAGAATCTGGCAATAACCCATTTATTGCACTCTGATTTAGCGCAGGCTCTGCATTTTTAGGTGCAATTTTTAGGTAAGTTACCTGTAATTTGTAATCGATTTAGATATTCCAATCCATTACTTTCAATAGGTTTTTGCTAAGTATTACTTACATAAAGGGGGACGGTTGGCTAGCCCAAAAACATGTTCAACTCCAATTTTATATAAATAATTTTATATATTAGCTGTCCTAAGTCAGCAATGTTTATAATACTGCAGCGTCCATTTTATAATTTTTAATCTTGGTTGCTCATGTGACATGTGATTTTTGGATGTTATCTCTTGTTTGTAGACAATAAGACTATATATATATATATATATATATATATATATATATATATATATTAAATATATATATATATATATATATATATATATATATATATATATATATATATATATATATATATATATATATATATATATATTAAATATATATATATATATATATATATATATATATATATATATATTAAATATATATATATATATATATATATATATATATATATATATATATATATATATATAATATATATATATACATGTATATATATATATATATATATATATATTAAATATATATATATATATATATTTAAATATATATATATATATATATATATATATATATATATATTATATATATATATATATATATATATATATATATATATATTAAATATATATATATATATTACGAAATTAAATTAGGTTTAAAATTAAATTCCCTATACTTAATTTTTATTTTTCATTGGGTCGTCATGTATCAAATTAATCTCCCTGTTATTTCTCCGAAACATATGACCTTACACAGTGTTTCTCAAACTGTGATATGCGCCCCCCTGGAGGGGGCGCTGTAACCCTGTGAGGGGGGGCGAGCATATTGAAAGTAAAAGGCTTAAAAAATAATTTTTTTAGAATAAGGTAAAACAATTTGCATTCTGACTTAATAAAAAAAAATTTACACTGATATAATTTATTTGTATCATCTGGTGATCATCAAAAATAAAAGATTCCCTTTCAAACGCTCATTGACCATCTTTGATCCTATAAACCAAATTTAAAAAAATATTTCCTTTGCTTTGCTGTAATTCCACGATGAGAGATTTTTTTATTACATTTCTTTTAACCTAAAATATTACTTTAGCTGACCTTCGAACTTACTGGTACGGTTATCTCCGTCCTTTTTTTAGGGAAGATATAAATATGTATAATATATTTCTGTTTCATCTTTTTCCATGTGAAAGAGTTTAATGATATATGGATAAGCATATTGAGCATTTTTAAGAATTATTTGGCCAAGATTTATTTCTGAAACATCTAATGCATAATGAAAAACGTTTTACACAATTATTTTTAGAACATGCTACACTTTGTGGTTTTGATTGCTGTGTTGTACGACTTATTATGGTTTCTAAATGTAAATTAGCAGAATATTTTAAAAAAATGGGCATCTGTGATCCCTATTGAAGTTGAAACTGATCACGCAATTGAAGAATCTACTGAAATAATGAATATAAATCAAGATAACAAAAGTAAATAACAGAAAAGCGTTAGACATGAAACGTTTGAGTTTATTTTAAATTTCCAAATGCTTCCTAAAGATCTCTATGAAAAAAACTATGAAGCCATAATGTAGCACTTCGCCTTGTCAAAAAGACACAAGGAAGAAAAAGTCCAAAATGCTATTTGTAGATCATCAAACAACAAAACTACAAAAACGCGAACAAAAAATGACAGTTTTGCTGGAAAATAACGTTCCTGTGTTGTTAGCGAAAAGTGTCTGTGATTTATGTTCTTTATTAAGGACACGCACATTTGAAACATTTTCTTTAGTTTTATTGGATTTTTTCTCAAATTTTCTAAGAAAAATTGAAAAATCCTTGAAATTTTGTAAGTATATTTTCTTTTAATTAAATTATTCACTGGAATTGTGATTTTTATCGTGTATAGAAAAATACTGCAAAATAAGTTATAGTTTTAAAACAAATTAAAAAACTCGCTTTTCTAGTGAATCGAACTAAGAAGTAGAATATATGTATGTATGTATATATTATCAAGAAATATAATTTAATACGTTAACCAGGAATTCACGTATGATTCTTTAAAAGCTGAAAAAAGGCATTTTTATTATTTTGAAAGAAATAATTTATTGTGAATTATTTGATACCATCAAAACCTTTTTTTTTTTTTCAAAAGCGTCTTTATAACAGGTAAGCTAAATATTTTATTCCAGTTTTTAAATAAAGGAGAAATTCAATAGCGTTTCAATTCCAATAATATCCTATATTAAACTAAAATATATAACATTACACATTTAAATATATTTGTGGCAATAGCTATTTCAGATTTGAAAGTAAAAAAAAAATTGGGGGCTTTAGAAAAAAATTAAAAAAAATATATTATTTTGGTGATATAACATGATTTTTTAATTTAACTCTTGTTTTCCTCATGTATTATGTACGCTCTTATTTCTCTAGGGTGGGAGGTGGTGTTATTTATATTCACTAGAAAAGAAGTTGCCACTTCAAAAAAACTTGGAAACCATGAATTAAGCTAACAAAGTTTAAATTTATAATTATTTTAATTGATATGTTTGTAGATAATGAATGATAAATGTTTTCATGCCAGGATTATTAATCATTGAATATATTTAGGAAATATATCGTTTATATCTTCAAATACTTACTGCGCTATTTTAATCAATAAGGCTTTACTATCTCCTTTATAACAACTGATTAAAACAGATACGATACTTCATTCTATTTTCATCAAACATATTCAGGTTAAACCCTTATTGATTCTCTTAAGTAATAACTAATCACTTGATCCTATATTTAACAATGTGAAACGAGGGCCTTTAGAATGTTTGTAATTAATCTTCAAAGATGATGGAATAATTTCATTTTTGCTAAGGTATTAATCGTTCAACGCTTTTTGAAATTCAATATTAGTAACATGAGTACATAACGATTAATTAAATAATCTATTTTTCAAGGCAGAAGTGAAAAGATAATTGAAACGACAAATAATTTCAAATCTTTTTTAATAACACTGCTATTTAAAAAAAGTTTTGAGTTTGATTTTATTCTGGTTCCACAGCAAAAAAAAGTATTTCCTTTTTGTATGTTTTAGAAAATATTAAGCTTTTAATAAATTTATATTGTTCGGAACAAATATTTTATAAAACACTTTCTAGATTTTTAATATATATCAGATTTTACAAAACTAGATAGTTTTGTATTAACAACGAAATTATTTGAAAGATAACGATACAAAAGGTTACATTAAGATGAAGAAATTAAAATGTATCTCATTTTCTTATTTTCTTTTAATTATTTATTGATAAAAGATCCCTTTCTGCACCGAAAGTTTAACGCAAGTTCTTTGTAAGCTACTTTTCATAAATCTAAGAGAGTCGTTTTAAGAGAATAAATTAAATTGTAAATCCTATTATACACCATAAAACTCAAAATACAAAAAAATCATCCAAAAAATTGATCATTTACATTAACGAAAATGATCAATAGAAACAGTAAACTCATCCCAGTTGAAATCAGTATTAATATAAAATGCAATAAAGAGAAATTAAATGTTTTCTTAATTTAATTTGAAAAAGGTGTAATTTTCTGAAACAATGTAAATACAATATCTATTTTTATAAAAATATACAGATACTGTAAGAAACTAAATGTTTCATTTTTTTAGTTGAAAGAGCAACACAACACCTTAAATTCATGTATTAAATAAACAATATTAAATTCCAACCTTTGGAAATAGGCTTTGAAATGTGATCAAAATATATGCTTTGTTTACAGCCTTCTACGTTGATTTTTGCATTTTGTGGAACTTTATAGTTATTTTCAGGTCTACATTTCTCATTGAAATGCTTTATAATATGATTGATTTATAATATATGAATATAATATGTGTGATACATGTTGTGTGGTTAAATAAAAAAAGTAAAAAAGAAATAAGCGAGGCTGGTCCGTCGATGAAACAAAAACAACAAACTAAAAATAGACAATATTCTTTTGATTTTCGGGAACAAAAAACATTAAAAAATCAATTATTGAATAAATAATTAGCATTAATAAAATTAATTATTAATAACAGTTACTTACTGTACAAACTATGCATATATTTATAATATTTTATATATATAAGGGATTATAATCAATCGAAAAAAAATCAAATGCTTTTGGGGTACCCGAGGATCCCTTCCCTTGTGTGCGCCACTGATTGAATGTGTATTATGTGTGCAAATGCTGACGTAGTGAGGATATTTTCTCTCAGTGCAAGTTGTTATAATGATTTATAGTGAAAAAGTCATTCAACAGAAAAATATAAAGATAAGGATTAAAATTTGCATAAATTAAAAGTATTGAAATGACTCTTTTTGTTAATGTTAATTAAAAATATAATAAATTGCAGAAATCTCAGTTTTATTTTACAAATTCATTCATCATATATAATGATACTCCATTTATTATAATTCTGTTAAATAAAAAAATAATCCCTTTTATTTTTTACCTCATAATTAAAAAAAATTACAGGAAAATATTTTTGAGTTTTTTTCGTCTGATATTCAACATAGATTACAGCGAGCTTCTGTCTGGTTAAAACTGTAACGCCGAAATAAAAACGTTCTTTTTAAAGCTCTTAATAATAACAGGAGAAAAAAATAAATTTTCTTCTGCTTATATATATATGTATATATTAAAAATATTTTTCAACTTTGAATGAGTCATTTCTTTAAAACTTTATTTTTTACCTTTATTTATACCAATAAATTGGGAGAAGTTTCTGTAGGCCGTGAAGTGAATAAAATGTCTATCACACAATACTCGCCCTAGGCAACAGCTGTGAATGAGAAACCTCCCCTTGCCAACAACACAGAAACCGAAAAAGCAATAAAATCGTCCCCTGCAAAACCATTTGAGGACCTCGCGCAGTTTTAAGAGGGAAAGGCATAAAACTGTAGTGCGCTTTCGAAGAAGTTCGCAAAATTAAACAGAAACCGTTTCGCTGTCACTAGCTCTGAAAAAGTAGACCGCTTTCCAAGTGAGTTTCAATTAGCGAGTCATCCACTTAGAGGGTTAAAGAAATTACTGCAAAATATACCGAATTTTCTCTTTGTTGACATCCATTTTTTAACAACTCACAACTGAATGAACCAAACAAAAAACAGCGGAAGAATTTTCTAGCGTAAAATGTCACCTTCACAACGAATCTATATTTGAAATTGTTTGATCGATACTTCACGAGATATCGACACTACAGCCATCTACCGAAATAATAATGAATTTATTTTTCCCCAACCTAATATAATTGAGCATATTGAAATAATGCTTTGTTTATGAATAAATTTTGTAAATCCTGATTTCTGAATAAACTGATAAACTTGACGTTGACAAGCTCAAAAGTCCATTTAAAAACATAAATAATTACAGGTTGATGTATAAAAAAAATTAATTTGCTATCTAATTGGTACGACACACATGTTTGAAAAGTAAAGTTCAGTTCAGATGTTACCCTTGAAAAATGGCAGTGTTTAAGGACTATGAAATCTAAAAATAAGTTGTAATTCAATTTCAGTATTTAATTCTATTTACCAAAGTTAAGTAAATCCTTTAAGGTCTAATGAACACTTACTTTAAATGTAAAAGTTTGGTAATCAAATTAGCTTTAAAATCAGAGAAAAACTGCATGATGTTTGGCTAGGAAAACTATGGAATATATTGATCCATGACGGACTCAAATTGTAACTTTATTTCGTATTTTGTAGAGACCTTTTGATCACTTGTGGATTTGAATGTACAGGAGAAAGAAACCTTTTAGTAAAATTAACCTTTATTTGACTTTCAAATTACTGTCAAAAGATTGTTTAAATGAAAGGAGAGTTCACCTTAAATACTAATCTAGATCTTAATAACAATTCTTCAAGTACTCAGTTGTAAATAATTCTGCAGGATTGCTGATCTTTTTCTCCGCAGAGATTTTGGCTAGTCTTTCTGATACTCTGATGTCTTTAATTCAGTGTTTCTCAAACTGTGGGGCGCGAGCATATTTAAAATAAAAGGTTTAAAAAATAATTTTTGGAATGAAGTAAAACAAGATGCTTTCTGACATAATAAAAAATACACATTTACACTAATATAATTTATTTTTATCATCTGGTGATCATCAAAAATAAAAGATTCCACTTTAAACACTCATTAGCCATCTTTGATCCTATAACCAAATTAAACAAATATTTTGTTTGCTTTGTGATCAATATGAGAACGATGAGAGATTTTTTTTTTACGTTTCTTTTAACGATATCAAACGATGAGAGATTTTTATTACGTTTCTTTTAAACTAAAATATTACTTTAGCTGACCTTCGAACTTACTAATATGGTTATCTCCGTCTTTTTTTAGGGAAGTTGTAAATATATATAATATATTTCTGTTTCATCTTTTTTCCATGTGAAAGAGTTTTATGATATATGGATAAGCATTATTCACTGGAATTGTGACTTTTATAGTGTATAGTAAAAATAACTATAAAATAAATTATAGTTTTAAAACAAACCAAAATACACGCTTTTATACTGAATCGAACTAAAAAGCAAAAAAAAAATATATTACTTAGAAGTAAGATATACAAAATTTAATACTTATATTGTTAATTTGTACGGTTTATTTTTATGATCGTATTGTAGCTTTAGCGTCAAAGTGCATTATTATTGCATTCAGTACAATATTAATGTATAAGGAGGGTGCGATAAAAATTGTGATTGAAAAGGGGGGCGCCAGTAGTGAAAGTTTGAGAACCCCACTGCTTTAATTATTATAACTTTATCTTCAGTGTCAATCTGACGACCCCCCATCGACTAACTCTCTGTCTCTTCACTTAAATGTACATAGATTTTCACATTTGCATAGTCACGGTTCTTTCACGGAAAACCCTTTCGTAATCATACAACAGTTAAAAAGAAATTTCACTCAGGATTAATGAAAGACATGGATATCACCTGTTGTAACTTATATAAGGGTAAAATTTATACCTTGGTACTATGTATAAGAGTAAAATGTATACTCCAGTGCTATGTACAAGGGTAAAATGAATACTTTGGTACTATGTATAAGGGTAAAATATATACTTTGGTATTATGTATAAGGGTAAAATGTTTACTTTGATATTATGTATAAAGGGGAAAATACACACTTTGGTACTATGTATAAGGGTAAAATGTAGACTTTATTACTATGTATAAAAGTAAAATTTTGTGTTCATTATATAATAAGATTCATTATTTCATATAAATGACTGGTGTTTCCCATAGAGGAATTGAATTTGGAATCTTCGACATACTGACTTCTCAGTCACTGATTGAATATTCAAACTATACCTGTTACATCAGGGGTGGGCTAACTTTTCCAGGGTTCGGGCTACTAAATTTTCAAGCTGTTGCGGTCCACCTAATGTCAGTGGCGCACACAAGGAGGGGGTCCCATGCATATAGTACATAAAATTTTATTAAGTATTTGTTATTAAAAATTTTTTTGTTATTATTTAATGCTGATTATCTATTCAGTAATTTATTTTTTTACTGTTTTTTGTTCCCGACAAACTACAAAATTAAAAAATATATGTGCTTGACTGCGTATTGGGGTATGATACGAGAATGGTAGACTTTCGACCATCTACCCCGCCTCCCCCCTTAAAAAATTCTTGTGTGCACCAATGTACAATGTCGTAGGTGTAATGAGGCTGGAAAATGTCTACAATAGTTTTACTAAATTAAAAATAAATGCAGCCAATGTACTTACTTTTGCAGAACTAAAATAAAAAAATCTAACACTTTTAAAATCCGTTTAAAGCAAAACGCAAAATAAAAACATAATTATCCACAAATATAATAATATCAAATGTGATGAATTTATAATCCAAATTCAAAATACGTAAAAAAAAATGTTTTTTATCTAAAGTTAGTTTATCTTGTTATAGTCAGTAGAAGAATTAGTCTGCATATTTCAGCAAACCTTGAATATTTATATAATTACTAACTGCTAAAATCTTCAAGCGGTCACCCCAAAATGTCTTAGCGGTCCACCGGTCGATCGCGATCGACGTAATGCCGACCCTGGTGTTAGATTCTTATATACTCTAATGAATCTCCATGAACCATCTTTGGAATTTGATAGGAATAGATTGTTCTTCACGTTTTGATGAACTTACAAATCAATTTCGAATATGTTTCAAAATTTAGATTCATTCTCTTTCGTTGTAAATTTACTTCATTACAGTCAGTCCATAACCATCTAATAACTCAAATATTCATATTGTACTATAACATTTCTTCTACTGTGTCCACGCTAGTCATTTCACTCAAGTTGCAATGTAGTGAACAGAGAAATTATTCGTCGCTGGAATCAATAATAAATGATTTACCTTGAAAACGTACTATATAGATTAGCTGATTAATTAGAAAACATTCCTGTGGACAAGAATTTATTCAAGCCAACTCTTACTGAATAAAATAATTCAGTTGGAAAACCAAGACTATGGTTTGTTGGAAAATTATTTTAGAGCTGAAAGGTCTCTCTCCTAAAACATTACATGACAGTCATTTAAAAGCCAAAAGAAAAATCGCTGTTGAAGTTTATCTTTTGATTATTAAAGCGAAAAAGATTTATTAGGACGAGGGAATTTGCATATCTAAATTGTCGCATTGTTGCATTAAATGAATATCTGATTTATTTCGTGAATGGATTGTCTCCTAATGCAACAGCATGGCAGGGATAAATGAGCATTTCATAGATATGAGAAGTTTTCCTAAGACATTTATCTGATAATTTATATCGAAGTTTTAAATCTTGCATGCAGAGGAAAACAGACTCTTTAAAAGTAGATGACAGTGTGAATTCCATATTTGATGAGTGTTGAATAAAATGCGCAAAATCAAGTACAACACTTAAATGCGAGGAAACTATTTTAATATAAAATTTAATTTAAATGCATTTATAAATTTTTATTATTGTGTAAGAAATGCAAATATTTATACATATCTATAAAAGTTGGATTAGTTATTAGTCCAGTTTTTTATGTATATTTCTTCACCTGAATCGAATAGAACAAATTTAATGCATATTCTTTTAATTCTATATAGACCCACAGATCGAGAATGGTAGCGTATCACGCTACCACACCACAAGTCCAGGTAATATAGCTTTAATAGCTAGAAGAGTATTTTTTAATTCCGGGAACTTAGATGGCTGCATTCATATATAGTGATATTCAAACTTGCGCTTCATTAGTCTTAATGTAATATCAAGAATGCAGAAACTTGTAATAGTTCAAAATTTTTCACAATAGCCTAAACAATTCATTTTATCCAGAATAAAATTTTGGCTTTCGCATTCCTTTGCATTCCATAGCTTCATAGTCTTGCGAGGGCTCTCTTTATTCCATAGCTTCCATAGTCTTGCTGAAACGTCCTCCCGTTGGTGTGGTGTGGTATTATATCACTTGACCATGGCGTTTCTCTTTAAATTTCTTTAATAAGTATATTACCAAACTAACATGTTACCAAACCTAAAATGAAACTGTCGAAAGAATACTTTTTTTATAATTTATTTACTCGAAAAAACAACTTTACTTCTGACACAAAGAACAAATAAATATAATAATAAATAATAGATAGCTATTAAACTAGTTAAAATATGTAACGGTCTCCAATAAAACTATACTAAGAAAAATGTCTTCGCATTCAGATATAGAAGTGAATTGATTTCGGAAGAGACGAACTTCTAGTGCAGATATACGTACGAGACTTGCTCTCCATCGTAATGAAGAATGCAGCTGGTCGGATTAAAGTGGATTTGTCGGAGCTGTATGATTTATTGGAAAGTAAGCTCATGGCATTCGAGAGTCTTGGCCGTACGAAAGAAAAGTTTGCTGAATTTCTGGAGCCTTTGGTTGAATCCTGCTTACCGGAGAACGTGCTTCGTGCGTGGGAAAGAAGTCGCTCCGTGGAAGATTACTCACCGCAAGATAGTGCGCGCTCGTTGGATAAATTATTGTGCTTTCTTAGGAACGAAGTGCAAAGTGAGGAGATGATTAGGCTCACCCGTACCGGGTTGGGAGCTTCGCGTGTGTCGCATCCTCGTTCGCATCCAGATGAGGCGGATTGCTCTACAGCTGCAGCCCTTGTGAATTTTCAAGACAATTCAGGTTGGAGAAATTTTCGTTGCATTTTTTGTGATAAACCTCATAATTCTTCAGAATGTTTTTCGGCAAGAAAATTGCCATTAGAAGAAAAACGAAAACTTTTGGTACATAAGCATGCCTGTTTTCGTTGCCTTAAAACTGGTCATGTCTCTCGTTCATGCAAATATAAGGTGAAATGTTTATCTTGTGATAAAAATCATTATACTATTATGTGTGCAGACAAAGAATCTGTTAAATCAAATGATGAAAATACTGTTGTATCAAGTAGTGTACTATCTAATCAGTCTGTTAATGAAACTGTATATTTGCAAACTCTTGTTTTTAGAATAGAACGCAATGGTAAATAACTCAAAGTTCGTACTATTTTGGATAGTGGTTCACAAAAGTCTTATATATCGGTGAGGGTCATTAAAGTTCTGCAGTTGCGACCCAAATCAAAACAAACCGTTGTCCACGGTTTGTTTGGAGGGAGAGAAACTAGCCCTCACTCCCATTTAGTTTTTGATGTTTATTTGAAAAATTTTGAAGACACTTATGCTCACTCAATTGAGGTGCTATCTCAAAAGAAAATATGTGGGTTTGTACCCAAAATAGTTGATATTCATACTTTACAAGAATTGAAAGAAAAGAATATTACTTTATCTGATTTAGAGGCTAAGGAACATGACATTGAGTTGCTCTTAGGAGCAGATGTCATTGGGAACATTTTAACTGACAATTCTTTGAAACTAAGCTCAGGTGTAACTGTCGTACAAACTAAATTTGGTTACACGGGGATAGGAAAAACAAATACTATACATAATAGTTTGTGCAATAATGTGGTTTCATTGCATTGTGCTAATTTCACCGTAACTGATCTGTGGAATTTAGATGCCATAGGCATTACAGACCCAACTGAAGATGCTAAGCGTAAACATGCGCATTTTGATTTTCTAAATCAATTTAAAGAAAACTTATCTGTTCTTCCTGATGGACGGTATCAGTTACCACTTCCCTTTAAATTCGAAAAAAACCCAGCTACCAAATAATAAGTCTGCTACCTTTAAGAGGCACCAAAGAATGTGCCAAAGAATTGATGAGCAAAATCTATTAAATGAGTATGAGGTAGTGTTTAGGCAATGGGAAGATCTACAAATAATAGAAGAGGTTCCTAAGACAGAAGTTGATAATTTCGGCTATTATTTACCCCATAGACCTGTTATTAAACAGGCTAGCCAGACAATGAAAATAAGGCCGGTGTTTGATGCTTCAGCCAGAGATAAAAGTCAACCGCCCCTTAATGGCTGCTTGAACAGAGGCCCTAACTTAATTGAGCTTATACCTGATATAATTGACAGATTCAGGCTGTACCCAATTGGTCTATCGTCAGACATCGAAAAAAGCGTTCCTTCAGCTCAGTATTATCCCAGAACACCGATACTATTTGCGGTTTTTCCTTCCTAATGTTGAAGAATCTAAAATTTACAGACACTGTCGAGTTGTGTTTGGAATCTGTTCTTCTCCATTCCAACTCTCTGCTTGTATAGATCATCTCCTGGAAAATTCTCCAGCCCGTTTTGACGATGTGACCCAAAAATTAAAACACTCGTTTTACGTTGACAATTGTGTCACTGGTGTTACCGATATCAAAGAGCAAGAAAGTTTTATAAATAAAGCAGTAGAAGTAATGGCTAGAGGATATTTTAACCTACGGGGTTGGGAAAGTAACGTTCCAGGTCGCTATATTTTCCGTAGTTCAGGTGTAACTTCTTTGCTTGGACTATTGTGGGATTTAGACCAAGGTACATTAAAATGTAATCTCAATTATTCAGGGGAGGGTGAGATAAGTAAACGTAATGTTTTGGCTATGGTACATAAAATTTTCTATCCTCTAGGTATTTTGAGTCCGATCACTTTGTTACCTAAGGTATTGTTACAAGAAGCTTGGAAACTGAAGTTAAAATGGGATGACCCTTTGCCCGAAAACATTCAGAAAATTTTTCGGAAGTGGCGGGATGAAATAGTGTATCTTGAGAAAGTTAATATCCCTCGTTACGTTGAAATAAATGAGAATTCGGAGTTACATCTCTTCGTCGATGCATGCAAGAGTTCATATGGGGCCTGTGTTTACCTTCGAACTGTAACGCCCTTAGGAGTCAAAATTCGATTGATCAGAGCAAAGTCCAGGGTAGCTCCATTATAAACTATGACTATTCCCCGGCTGGAATTGATGGCTTGTTGTATTGGTGCGAGGCTGGTTCACTCAGTGTACGCTGCTTTGGATGTACCTGATTTAAAAATTATTGCATGGAGTGATTCTATGGTAGCACTTTGGTGGCTGAAGAACCATGGTGATTGGTCAGTTTTCGTGGCCAACAGAGTAAATGAAATTAACAGCCTAGTTCCTTCTCAATTTTGGCGCCATGTGCCGGGCGAATTAAACCCCGCAGATTTGCTTTCGAGAGGCATTTCCCCTCGTTTATTTTCCGACTCTCTTTGGTGGGAGGGTCCTTCCTGGCCCCTTGAACCCCCTAGTAACTGGCCCATAGACCGCTTGGCTTGCGAAACATCAGAGGTAGAGCGAGAAAAAAGGAAAGTTAGGTTATGTAATCTGGTTGCAGTTGAAGGGGAAATACCTTGGTATGCCATTAAGTTTTCCAATTTTCAGTCAATTATTCGTTTTTTGTCTCGTGGATGTTGCGTTTTGTGGAAAACGTAAAGAAAAAATGGGAGTTTCGAGAGATTGGAGATCTGACCATTCACAAGATAGAACATGCGGAGAAAACTCTTATCAAAATTGTCCAAGCTAAGTTTTTTCCTTCTGAGAACTCGTTTCCTAATTAGAATGTCATTACGGACGAAGAGGGTATTAAAAGAGTTAAAACTCGAATTACTCAGCGATCAGACCATCCGGAATTTATTTACCCTATCATTTTAACAGGCGAGTGTCTTTTTACCCAACGGCTCATTGAATACTATCACGGACAAAATTGTCATGCTGGAACACAAATTCTGCTCGGAATATTAAGGGAGAGATTTTGGATAGTGAGGAGCAGAAGGGTGGTCAGGAAAATTGTAAGAAGTTGTATAAGATGCAAACGATATAAATGTAGATCTCCAAATAGTGAGCCAGTGTCCCTGCCTGGTGATCGTGTCAATGACGCAGCGGTGTTTGAGGTAGTGGATGTTGATTTAGCAGGACCCTTATATGTGAAAGGAGGTCAAAAGTCTTGGATTGTCTTGTTTACATGTGCAACATATAGGGCCGTTCATTTAGAATTGACATCATCATTGTCCACTGATGCTTTTTTGTTGTCGTTGAGACGTTTTATTGCCAGGAGGGCGAGACCACGAGTAATTTATTCCGAGAACGGAACAAATTTTCGAAGAGCTCATGGAGAATTGAGTGGTATTGACTGGGAAAAAGTCTTGAAACTAGCTACCATACAACGCATAATTTGGAAATTTAATCCACCCACAGCCGCTTGGTGGGGTGGTTGGTGGGAGAGGTTAGTTCGTGTGCTAAAAGAACTGTTGAGAAGGACTCTCGGTAACGCCATTCTCACGACCGAGGAGTTGCAGACAGTACTGTGCGACTGTGAATCTGTAATTAATTCTAGGCCTCTCACTTACCTATCCGAAAATTCTGATGATTTAGTTCCTTTGTCCCCAGCCATGTTTCTTGTGGAAAATCGCAACCTGGACGTTCCTGATATTGATTACAGGGATACTGTAAATTTATGTAAAAGGGTTAGATATCGACAAACATTGTTAAATGATTTAAGGCATAGATTCCGAAAGGAGTATTTAGGTCTCCTTATTCAAAATAAAAATAAAAAGGGTCCATTGTCGGAAGAACGGCTGGGAGAAATTGTCCTCATTGGTGATGACATCAAAAAACGGATGTATTGGCCTTTAGCTAAGGTCATTCGGCTGATTCCTGGAAAGGATGGCAAGATCAGAACTGTGGAACTGAAGACTTGCACAGGTAACAATGTTACGACCCATTCAACGAGTATATCCCTTGGAAGTGCAGTCGACAGAAGCCCCCAATGATCCTTTAAACGATTGTACAATTACTAATCCTATTTCTTCTATTTCTAGTGATAATCTTTCAGATCCTAACGACTCCAGTAACGTCTTGCCTAGAGTATCCACGTATGGAAGAGTCATCAAAGTACCAGAGAAACTGGACTTCTTCAACCAGGTGTTCTATGTTTTTGAGTCCAAGTGATGTCGACTCAAAAAAGGGGGAGGATGTTGAAGGCCACTGCAACGAACTCTTTCGATGACGCAACGCGTGGGTGGAGTCTTCGAAGAAGAGCCTTTTCCCTATTGGACTATTTTATTTCTAGAACTTTTTATTATGTTAACTGTAGAATTAACGGAGAAATCCTTTGTTAAGAAATTAGTATTGCGCGGGATTTGTTATGTATATGTAGACGCTGCCCTCGTGAATTGATATCCGTATTAAAGCTGATATAGAATAATCCCTGGTGTGATTATTACTTGAACCTGCTTGTTGTAACCCTGTGTGTTCAACAACTGTGTTAAGGCGTGTTGGAAAAATAAAATCTTATTTTTTTGATAATTTAAAATTTTTACTTTTTCAAATTGTATAGATTTTAACCTTTCTAAAATTACCTTACTTTAACCTCTAAGATAAATTAGAAGCCCTTAAAACCTAGCTTTTAAATAATCGTTGAAACTAGGCTAAGTCTATTTGAATGACGAAAAATGTAAATAAAGTACTTCGTTTTTGCTTAAAAGTTGAACGTTTGATAAAAACCAAAACATTTATCTTTCATTGAAAAAATTGAACTTTTTTTTATTTCCTTCCCAATTAGAAGCCTCACTGTATATATAAAAATCAATTTATCTCAAAATGTAAATTTTGATGTTCGATGTACCTTTTCTGAGAAACTAATGTTCACAGATAAGTAAATGTTTATGATAAATTTATACTGATGGATAAGATATACTGGAATGAGTTTTTTGTAAAAAAACTCAAAAATTCAATTTTTTATGTGAAAAGGAGTCAAATTTCACTGTTTGATAAAAAAATTTATAAATCTCGAAAAAATTCAAAAGTATATATAGCTGAAAGATCATTTCTATACAATGAGAAAGGTATATTTTAATTGTATGAAAAATTTCAAAAATTTACATATAACAGATTTTGAGAAAAGTTGCATCGAAAACAGCCAATTTAACATTATCAGTATAAAGAGAGAAATAGGTTTCCAACTCTACTTAAGTATACATTGCACGTACAAAAAAAAACCCTCACTGCTTCTTTTTATTAAAGTATTTTTATAACTCAGTTTATTTTAAAATGTTCTCTTAATACACCGACAAAATTAATTTTCCTATATGTAAATGCATTCTTTTGTTACATTCTTGCATCCTTAATGTCACTGCTTATCAAACTTTCAATATTTGCGACCCAATACTCAATCATAATTTCCTCTCTCTACCTCCTTCCTTGCAATAACAATGTATTGAATTCAATAAAACTATACTTTGACACTAAAGCCACAATATGACTTTTACCTGCTAAGTGCCACCGTCGTATATAAACGTCTCACTCACCCAAAGTGTTAATTTTCCCAGACGAAGATATACATCCTTCCGAAGTACGATTTTTTCTATGCACTGCAATCCATAAAAATATTCCGAAGATATTGAATTGCAAAAAAGGACCATAACAGTGTTTGTGAAGGTTTTACCCATTTCAGAGGATTTGCTTATTTATTCCTTATCTCCCTCCTCCCCCAATACACTACTCATGCGGTTTTATGTGGAAAATGGTGCTATTCGGGAGAAAATTGTGTAAATTATATTATCAGTTCATTATTATAGCAGTGTAAAAGTGTATTTTATTTTATTATTTTGTCAGATCGTTGTTTGTTTACTTTATAATAAATTAATATATTTTTAAATAATTTTTTTGCTTACGACTTTTCAATATCTTCGCTTCCCCTCGTACGATTATACCGGCCCTAGAGGGATGCGCCCCATAGTTTGAGAAATGTTGATCTATATGCAGAGTTATCTGACTATATAAATATTGTCTTTGAATATTCTCATTTCTACAATCATGTCTGTCAGATGGGCCACACAAATGAAATCAATGAAAATTATGGTGAACTAGAACTTTAAAACATCGTACATAGCAATCCATCAATTCAGTCATATAACCCATAAAGCCACAAAGCTAAATATAGATGTTATTTCGCCGTTATGCATGATACCTGCTCTGACTCTGTTATTTTCACAACATTTCCTTTTATTGTTTGTCTTCGATGTTGAAAGACAGTTTCTTAGATTTTAGGGGATTCCTGATTCTCTCCAGATGGAGGTACGTTAAAAATTAGCTGTTAGGTGGAATATGGACTGATCAAAAAATACTATGGTCTCTCTCTAATACATTTTATAATATCCAGGTGATCTAAACGTAACGATACGGGCTCTTGAGTACAAGTAATCGGGGAGGGGGGGCAAAGAATAAGGTTCCTTTCAATCAGACTTCTCTCAAGAATGCCATGGTGGGTTCATGTTCTGGTAATACTGAAGATTTGTCGCGTAAAAAAACTGGCGAGCTAAATGTCCTATCAATGGCATGGCGTGGATTAGTGGTAGTGGTAACTTAATGGTAGAGGCCACTTACTCGTAGTTGGGGTGTCATGAATTTGAGTCTAGAGGTTGCTGAAAAACCACCGAGTAGATGGAGCTGCTGCACTTTAAATCTATCGAAGTAAAAAACGTCTCCCTGTTGGTAGAGTGGGAATTAGAAGAAGGGAAATTTGGAAGCTCAGATTTGATCCACGTTACTTGACCACGGTTCAAATTACGATGTCCATCACCAATAGCCCTCGTACAGTTTTATACTGCAACATTGCTATAACTCTCACTCTCACTGAACGCAGGTTATCCATTTAATGCATAGTGACTGTCTTCATATTCGACGAAGAGAATTCAAACCAATATGAAATATGATCGAAATACCTCAAGTAGCTAATTAGATCCCTCAATAGGAAAAACAGAATACCTAAATCTAAGAAAGAATATCCTATCTAACTGATGGGATCGACAATATCACATTCCGGCTTTAAAAATACCCGTTACCTTTCTAACTGCTCAAACCTCTAACTATATGCTCTAATACTTATTTGTATATCGCATTTCCATTGTAAGACGGTAGTAATTAAACGCTCAATAAAATTTAAAGAAAGCAAACTGAAGTTTATTTTCAGAGGGAAACTTAACGCGCTACAATCTTGCAAAAAGTATGTCTAAATACATATACACGGGTATATAAGGTGTGAAACTAAAATAAATACATTTAATCTACCCTTTAATTAATCAACGCATTTTTTATCTAGAAGTATTAATTTTATTTTTCGTTCAGTGCTTTTCATTAAATTGAATAAAATGTGCAAATACTCTTAATTTATACTATCACTATATCAAATAATTGCGATATGGAGAGAAAACGACACATACCTCCTTTTTTTGAAATCGAATTTATACTTATATTTCAATCTTTGGAGTTTGCTGTAGTTTTTAATATGTGAAAGACTATAATTTTTTTCTATTGTTTTGATTCGATATTCTTTGAAACACTTTGGGGGCTATTTTCTTTGTTGAGATATTGTCTTGACTGACTTTCTTAGGTGTAATATCCTTTATTTAACTCAATAGTGATTTCTTCATGTTAAATTTGATACATTAGTTAAGGTATACTGAAGCGAGGCAATCCATAATTGCTTCATACAAAATATACCGAAATAGATAGGTTTTGTTATTTTGGGATTTTCAATCGTATATCAGAAGATTTTCGAGATTAAGGAAGTCAATGATGCCTTACTGTTTAAAAATTACAGCATATGATTTATTTTCCATTCCTACACACACTATTAGCTCAAACTCTCTATATATTTATTTATTTATATTGGTGGAATTTAGAATAGTTAATAAAATACATTTCAAACCGCTTAATTGAGCTGAAATTTTATACACATGATTATTTTGGATGACTTTACAGTAATTTAATTATAATTAATAAACTTAATTAATCAAAACTAATTATTCAAAGAATTGCAAATGCAGACACGTTGGCGTCAATTTTGGCTACTTGTGTCAAAACTTGAATAAGGTTTTTTTTTCTCACATTTTAAAGCGCTCATTTAAACTGAAAATTTCTATACAATATATTGATTTGATTTGGGTAAAAATACGATAATTTAATTAAAACTAATTGACTGAAACTAATTATTTAAGGAGTTACAGATACAGCTCCGTTGGTTTCATTTTTAGCAACTTGGATCAATACTTTAAAAGATTTTGTTTTCTCACGTTTTAAAGCATTCAGTTGAACTGAAATTTTGTATATACGATTGTTTTGGATGACAATACGATACTTTAAGGATAATTAATCGGAATTAATTACCACTTAATGTTGTGATTCTGTTATATGATATACATATTTAAATAAATTGTAACTATTTAATGAAAAGTAGCTAAAACAAAAATTTTCTTTGTTAATCTAAGTAGTAATGGAGTTTTTTTTTATATACATTACTTGTTTTATTATTAAAGCCATTTTGTTATGGTGTATACTCAAATATAATTCAGTGCATGTTAATTTAAAATGGAATTATTTTGACCATCAAAATTGTTTTTGAGATGACCAAGTTAATAGCTTTTTTGGAAATCTATGCAGTTAAAGGAAAAAACTACCATGAAGTTAAAATAAATGTAAAATATTTTAGAATTGTCACTAAAAGAGGCACCTTTTGAAATAACTTTCATAGAGTCGCATGTAATATTTTTCTTATTATGAAATTTTAAAATTAGGTGAAATCGTTTTATGTAACAGGATCAAACTGCGTTAATTTTAAATAAACCTGTAAAGGTTTTGGCTCCGTTTGTGACAGTGGTTGATAGAGCGACTATGAAAGATCACGTTAGTGCAAAAATTACTGTGAAATGGGGTCACAGTATCTACTAAAGCGTTTGAAAGTATCAACAGAGGTAATCTTAAAATGAAGATGTTCTACAAACAAAAAAAAATCTAAATTATCCTTATGCATACAAAAGAATAAATGTTGTAGCATTTTTGAATCTAAACTAAATGGAACAACTTAATTACTATGTGTATATAATAGTTTGTTAGTTTTTTATGTAGAGTCAAAGTTTGGTGCCATCATTTTTTCAAACGCCGTTTCTCACAAACTACGTAAACTTGAATTAAACTAGCAAATTTTTTACCTGACTTGGGACTGCGATTAATAATATGACTATGTAAGTTGACGTTAATGTAAAAAGCATTGTAAATTTGTGAAGTTTTTGGTCATGGTAGTTTATGAGGTAATGGAGGGTGTCAGCTTTCCACATTTTCATAAATGCGCTAGAGAATTCTTTTTTTTTAATGTTTCCCATAAAAGATATAACCTCACCTTTCACCTCGTGCCCGCTTATCGTTGAGTTTTGGGCCATTCGGTATGTATTAGATTAAAAGAACTCATTATATTTTTATGTTTTCTTATAGATAAAATTACTGCAAGATAATATTTATTAGGGAATATTATTCAGCAAGAGTGCAGGGTTTTTTTTATTGTTGTTTTATAACTAAACCCTGAACTGTGTGCCTTATAAACTGAATCTTTTTCTCTTGTTTCTGTATGCAGATATTCTTAAAAGCAAATATATCTTAAGAAAACGAAAATCTATTCCAATCGATTTAATTTCCTTTTCAGATTTTAAAACACAACCTTTTAAGTACATGGAAATTTATATTATTCCGTACATGTTATTTTTTTTTTTGTATTACCTATATACTTCGGAATATTCATCAAATCTATAAAATTATAGAGATGGCATCGTTATTAAAATTTAAATATGTATAACCTTTAGTTGTAAGATTTAAGAGTTTAAATCATCTAATTATTTATTATATATTTGTAAATAATATTTCTTATTTTAAAATAATTCAAAGGAAAAAAACGTGTAATACAATTTAAAAAAAAAGATTACTAGAAAAATATTAAACGAATACTCTAAAAAGTGTGTGTGATCAGTATATTCCTCTTTAGAGAATTTTAATTCATAATATAATAAGAATAGTTGTGATACAAGGCAGTAACTCTTGATTTTACGAAAAAAATATTTTGTCAAGAAGGTGTTGAAACAAATACCACTAGCTTTAAGCGGGAAGACTGTATTAACAAAAGAAAAAACAAAATTATTTACATTCCGTAGATTTTTGTATTCTAAATTTTAAGCAAACAGCCTGTTACAATCACACAAAAGATAAATTCTCCATTCAATATGGAGTTGGTAAATAACATTATAAAAATGAAATCCTTACTTAAGTTTTTTACATAAGAATTGAAAAGAAATTTTAAGAACAAGGTACATATCAAAATTGACCATAGAAATAAAAATAGTTAATCATAAAAATGCAATATAGTTAGATATAAAAAATACGATTTAAACCACAGATTAATTTATGCACTATTAAATAGAGTGAGAGACTGGGAGAGTAACTGGTAAACACACAAGTTCTTTTTATTCTACGAATATTAATTACCAAAAAAATATTACAAATTTGTTACAAATTGCTAAAAGAATATAACTGTGTCTTTAACAATGTTTTGTTTAATTTTAATTAACATTTTGGATTAAGTCATTTTTTCAGTAAAATTCATCCAGATAAATACGTTTACTGTTTTTATGTAATAAGTAATCATTTACTAAAAAAATTTCATAAAGTGTAAATACAGCGTACGTGTGTGTGTGTGTAATCTTTAGTTAATAAAAGAAAGCGCCTATACTGAAATTCATAATAAGTATTTTAAACTCATTAATGGAATTCTCTTTTTTTATAAAATAACTAGCTGTACCCGGCGCGCGTTGCTACGCAAACAACAGAAATAAATTTAATAAAAATAATTTTAAAGGAAAATCAGTACACAAATATTCAATTCATTCAAAGCCGTTTCGAAAAAATTATGTGATTACAAAGTTCAGTTTCAATTAGATGTTTATTGAAGTGCTGTGGGATACACAATATTTCTTGTTTTTCCATCTGGTGCCTAGACGAATAAATTAGAAGGTTTTCCAACACGTGAGCAAGCCACATAGAGCTGTCCATGTGAGAAGCATGGATTCTCCAAATTTAATCCACACACTTGTAACGATTGTCCTTGTGCTTTGTTAATAGTCATTGCGAAAGCGAGTCGCACTGGGAACTGTAAACGTTTGAATTCGAATGGCATATCTGTCGAGATCATTGGGATACGTGGCAACAGGACGTCCTCACCTTTGAATTTTCCAGTCAAAATTGTTGTCTCGATAACATTGTTCATCATTTTCTTGACTGAGAGTCTGGTTCCGTTGCAAAGTCGTGATGGATTTATGTTTCGAAGAAGTATGATGGGTACGCCAATTTTCAATGTAAGAACGTGCGGTGGCATGCCTGGCAAATCAAACGAATTCAAGAATTCAGTTGGATAGTTGACAACCTCATCTTGATTCTCCACAGTATCGATGGACTTATATGTTGTCGTTTCACTGGGTATTCCATGCTGAATGATGAAGTTGATGATATTGACATCGATGGTTTTGGCTGCTAATATAGCACGCGTACTGAGCCACTGATGGTTTTTGTAGTTTTGTGCAATGTTTGGGAAAACTTTTTGCACCAATTCGTCGATGCTTTCTGTGATCTTACAGAAGTTTGCTGGCAGGGTGATACATTGTGTAGATTCATCAATTTCCATTCCCCCATTTCCAATATCCATTAATTGTTTTGAAAAATTTCCAGCCGATGCATCCCGTTGTAGTTGTACACACATGTTAGTTTTCAAAGTCAATTTCTGTAAATGACGCCATAGAACTGATGATTTAAGACATGCATGAAGTTCATCAACGGGTGTTGATCGTGGTATAATGGGCAGTGTTTGTCGAAAATCACCGGACAATAAAATGAGTGCGCCACCGAAGATCCATTTGTTTCCTCTGAAATCTCGCAGTGTACGATCAAGCGCTTCCAATGCTTTCTTGTGAGACATTGTACATTCGTCCCATATGATAATTTGACACGTTTGGAGAACTTTTCCCATTCCAGAGTTTTTGCTGATGTTGCATGTTGGTGCCTCAGTGTTTTGCAAATTCAACGGCAGTTTCAATGCCGAATGCGTTGTTCGGCCACCATCCAAAAGAGTTGCCGCAATTCCAGATGATTCAATAGCCAGTGCAATATTATTTTGTGATCGTATGGTTTCCAAAATTAGTGAAAGAAGAAAAGTCTTGCCTGTACCACCGGGCGCATCTATGAAAAACAGTTCACCGCTTTGTTCTGTGATTGCACGCATAATTCTGTCATACGCAATGCGTTGTTCTAGAATCAACTGCGGAAGATTTGTCCTAACGAATGTCCTCAGTTCGTCAGAATCATAGTGTGTTTCTCGTTGCAAATCACGATCAAAAACGTTGTTTTCAGGTCGGTTTGAAGCAGTCATTCCCAGTTGCACCAGTGCCTTGTTAGCGATTGTCAAACATATGTCTTCAATCAAAATCAATGCTTCATTATACACGTTTGGTGTGAATTGAATATCCGGATTTTGATTCGCAGCGCGCAAACGATGTAGAATATCTTCTCTCATGTAGTCCTTGTATTTTTCCCAAAGATCTTTTGGATTAGATGGGAAGCAGGTTATTAATATTATGGCAAATAGCGTGCGCATTTGCTGTGGTCGAGCAGTATTCGATGCATCAGCTAGTGCAGTGTCCCAATGTGCATCCTTCTCAAGAAGATTTAGTTCTTGGCAAGCTTGGAGATAAGTAGCGCACAGCTGACCGTTGACTGTTCTTAAATCTTGGAAGGATATTGGTCCACGTATATTGATCAACAGCTATCTTAGATAGAAGCATTCTGTATTGTTCGGATGAACAGTGTACAGACGACCCAACGCATCACTGGAATAAAAATTGGTATGTCCATCAACTTCTTTACCTTGTTTGCGACGTTGAAACTTTTTAGTCGATGCATTCCACGTGTAGAATTTCGGTACTTCAGAATAAAGCAAAGTTTTAGCAAAAAGATCATCTTGGCACAATGAGTAAAACGCAGTTAAAGTTGTTGCCGGTGGAACCAATGCTCTTGCACGTGCATTATCTGCTGTAAAGTACACGCGCTGTCCATTCTCGAGATGCACCGTCAAGTGTACTACTGTTGGATGTCGTTCATGGATTGGAAATGATAAGATGCGCCATACTGCTTCAGTGCTGCTTATGTAGCGTCCAAGTTGGTATTGGTTGATTTCATCGAGTGGTGCAGCTACATTCCCTATTCCGAAGACTGCCATGTCGCTTCCTTTGTTGACATATTTGCAAATGTATTTGATCGACTTCACTGAATTGCAACACTCAGCGTTAATGTGTGCTTTGAAGGTCTTTGAAAGCAGTGGTGAATATGGCACAATCCAACGATTATCTACTTCAATATCAATGTTTCGTACTTTCGGAACGACGGATTTGCCACCATCCTCAACTGATCGTCGACGATACAGTGGATATCCGTCTTTGCCAGTGATAGTATCAGAAACCAATTTTCTCTCTCTCTCTCTTTTGGGTATCGTTTCGTGCATTTCCCATCAGACATGCATGGTGAATTATTGTTGAATGCGCCACATGGGCCATGAATCATATTTTTGGTGACGACGTCGAATAAGTTTGGATCAATGTGCTTATCTGGTATTTCTGCTGAGATGATTTGATCAATTTGATCTGGCGTAATTTTGTTGATTACCCAAACCAAAATATGTGCATGCGGCAATCCTCTTTTCTGCCATTCAATGGAATACATCCAGCAGCGTGTCTCTCCAAAAACATGATGCTTGATAATAAAATCCATCAAAAATTACAATTTTTGTTTAAATACGCGTGCTGTAATGTCTTGGCGGTCCGAAGATGATTGTCCAACTAATAGAAGTTCTTTAATTTCATTCCATGATGGATTGCATGTAAAGGGGACGAACAAATCTGGGCGACCATATGCGCGAACGTATGTCATCGCATCTTGTGCGTATTCATGTATGTGCCGTGGACTCCGCGTGAATGTAGACGGTAATATGGCCATTCTTCCCAATACGTTTGGATTGACGTTACCATCATTAACGATTGCGTCTCGTAAATGGATGTACTGTTCAGAACGCAACTCGGTTTGATTCAATCGAATATATAATAGCCGTTCGGTTTCAATCTTTGCGTACATGTCGACGATATATTGATGGAACAATTGTCTACATTTCAGAATGTGGTTCTCAGCGTTTTGACGAATCATCAGTCGATACAAATAATAATTCATGGCACTGACATTCTTATTCGTTCCCTCACCTGTTTGTGGATTTATCATTTTGATGTTAAAATGATATCCATCATCTCCTCACCAAAACAGAATCAGATACTGCAATCCGTCGTATGAGCGATGAGTTTTGGATACTCGCTGAATGTCACCACTTCTACGATGAAGAATTATGTCGCGCGATTCAAATTCTTCGCCAACTATAACAATCGCCACTTCATCGATTGTTGGTGCATTGAACTGTCTCTCGTGTTGGCCAACGGGTCTTTTGTTGTCTGCTCGAATAACAACTGCATAGTCATCGGCTGGCATTCGTTGAATGGCGGTTTTAAACAACCGAACTAATTCATTGTGTTGATCGAAACGGCCTTGTAACGCAGCCACAATTTCTCGTCTAGTGCCCGCATTATAATGACATCGTTGTTCGATTTGTTCATCACTGTTTGCCATAAAATAAATGTGAAGGAACTTGTGCTTTGCGTCCGGCAATGGTAGAAGCGATCCGGCATGATGATAAATTTGCCCTTGGACTCTGAATGTCGGCATGTAATTTTCGCGCACGATGTTCGTTGCACCGAACGATGTCATTTGGAAGCATGCATTGTACTTGCGGATGTTTTCCAAGAAATGCTTCGACACACGTGTAACACCAGATAGAAACATTGACAGTGGTTCGGGTGGTGAATGTAATTCTGGTAGCTTAACCTTTCCACTGGCGCAGCACATTCCACGCGTTTCATTTTTAAATTTGAGTGCACTACAATACATGCAAATTTTATCCATTTTTCCAATGACGACATTTGGATGAAGACTTTAATCATTATTACTGTCATAATGGAATGCACTAAGATTCAAATCAGCGTGCAGTGTTCGTCTTGATCGAGCAGTGCTTATTCGAACATTTTGCAGCCTTCTTTCCCGTAATTCAGTTGTCTAAGAAGAACGGATCTAATTAGTACGTATTCGATCAGTTTCTAATCTTACTTCTCGTTGGTCAGACGATTCAGACGAACGGGTCTCAGTGGCGTGTACTCGAAGATTTTCCAGCCTTAATGCTCGTTGCTAGTCTGATTTTGAGGCTCGTAATGCTCTTCTCTTTCGTGCTTGAGGTGTAGATCAGCCAATTGCTCGTCGCTTTGGAGGCATAATTATACAGGAACGACGTGATGCTTTTGAGTTTATAAAACGTTGCAAAGTCGCAGATGGTATAAGATGCTAATAAGAAAAAGAACCGCACAGCAAATGCGTTCGGAATGTCAATCAGCAGTCAAATCCTTCACATACACATTCGATGATCTTTGTAAATTCACTGTAGAAAATGAATATAATCAGCTCACGGAAACTACAAATGTTCAATCCGATTGAAGTATTTATCTAAATTAATTCAGCTTACGATGAAATGCACAAAATTATTCGAAAAACTCTCCCAAATATAAAAATACGCACAATAATGTCTGTTTAATGTAAGCTAGATATGAATTTCACAACCTACACAAATTCTTATGTCACTCTCGACTCGAAATGTCATCTATCGTTCGCTTCATTTGTTTCAATTCACATCAGCATGAACTGTAACGACAATATATGAAATTCATTAGAATGACATCTTCACATAATCAAATACATAGTTTACGATTCTAGAAAAGACATACAGGTAAACAATCATTTTTATAGAGATAGAGAAGAGAAGAGAAGGGAATAAGAGATAGAGAAGAAAAAGGGAATAGAGAAAGAGAGAGAGAGAAGAGAAGAAGCGATAGAGAAGAAGAGAAAGAGAAGAGAAGAGAAAGAGAAGAGAAGAAGAGAAAGAGAAAGAGAAGAAGAGATAGAGAAGAAAAGAAAGTTTATAGTTTTTTTTTACTTATCGCACCAAAAATATATTTTGAGAACTTTTATTTATACGAATTCGTATAGATATATATTAAAATCAGTATTGAACTTGATACATGGAAGCGCCATCTGGTGGTAACTTCCATTAATACGAATATCATATTCGTTTCCTCTGTGTAAAAGTACATGGTCATAATGATTTTCATGACAATCGGTTGAACGGGGCAGAAGTTTCTACTCTTCAGCGCCACCTGGTGGCGAATAGCATCAATGAGCATATTATACAAACCTTCTCCGTGGAAAAATTCATATATATACCAATTTTCATAAGAATCGGTACAGTAGTTTTTGAGTTCATCGATGACATACAGACAAACATTCATTTTTATATATATAGATATTAATATAATGAACCAAAACTGTCAATAATATAAATGATCTTCAAAAAATATTTAAAATTTTTGAAGAGTTATATGTTTTTTTTTAAAAATTGAAATAAAGAAGCTGTATTTTTTTTTACTTCTGGTAAGTACTGAGCTTCATATAGCGCATTTTTATGAAATTTAATATATATTTTTTAATCCTTTATTTTTTGAATATGTATTGCGGAAAACCAGTTACATTTTTACAAGTAACTTTATGGTTTTCCAAACTCATCATAGATATATACTATAAGTAATTGTAAAGAATTATAACTTACAAAAATAATATCTACTTTGTTGTTATGAAAAAATATTATTTTATTTAAAAAAAGCACAAATGGAAGGTATAATGGAACAATCAGGTAATATGGCTTAGGTGGATTAAACCATTAGAAAACTAATACAACTCCATAGAATGTTTTAATTTTTCAATGAAAAAGCCGAGTTTTTAAAAATACGTTAAGTCTTTTCTGTTTCGAGTATATTTACAAATGTCGCAAGTATAATATTTCTCTACTCCATTACATCCAAGGTGATCCCAAAGAAAACAGCCGAAGTTTTGAATCTTAGTTACTCCTGGTTGATTTTTAGATATTTTTTTTCGTTTTAAAAGATACATTCATCAGCTTTTTTCTAACTATTTAGTTGATGACATGAAATTTATTACAAATAATGCATCACAATGAAACGATTCACCGCTGCCATTACTGGAGTCAACTCAAGTAGGTTTAGGTCTAGAAGGTCGGCTTAGATTTGAATTCTCAACAAAAGGTCTTTAAATGCTCTTTTGTTATTTAGAACCCTTTGTTCCTTCTTTTTGTAATTTCTTCTAATTTATCCTCCAACGCGTTTTTTATATGTGTAGTATGTTTTTCTTGAAGGAAATTCAGACTTCCTATGTGACATCGGCTTTTATGGAAATGGTGGATATATCTCTATGGGAAGGACAGAATTTGTTGACTCTGACGTATCATGTGAGTGAGTGAATATAAACGTCGCACTGTTCAGCTACACGAGGGCTTTCGGTGACGGACCACTTAAACCGTGGTCAAGTGACGTGGACGACCCCTGAACTGGCTCCCCATTCTCCTAACTACCACACCACCCCAACGGGAGGATGTTTGATCTCTCGAAAGATTTAACGTACACTACTCCCCTACACGGTGGGTCTTTAGCTATTAAAATATATATAGTTCTAAACTATTATTTTTAAATTGAATCTTAAAAGATAAAAATGTTCTTACTTCTTAATAAGGATTTTATGTGAGAAAAAGCTATTTTAACAGAAAAACCACAATGATTTAATTATTCTCATATTATTTCAGTTAAAAAATAAATAACTTAACTTAACTCAATAACAAGACATCCCATGAGGGACAAGACCTACTGTGCCTAAGTCAGTATACGCGACCTTGGGCCCTAAAGGTGCATAGCAGATGTTCCGGTCAGGTGGTCAGTTTGACATGAAAACTCCCAGTGTACCAGCTCCAGTCTAATGAGTGCCAGATTGGCACTCATTTTATCGACCCATTGAAGGAATGAAAGGCTGAGTCAACCTTGCCCAGCCCGAAGAATGAATCTTAGACCTGTTTTGTGGAACCGCGATGCACTAACCACTCAACCACTGGGCTTCAAAAAAATAGTTCCGTATAGAAATTTAATCTGAAATACTTGGCAAAAAATGTCTCAACAATAACATAATGCATAATACATATACGTAATTTTACTATGAATTATTACAACTTAAGTCTTTAAACTATTTATTTTCTCTTCCAAAAGCGGCTGTCGATTAGTAATTACCATTGAAGAACTAGCGTACTTCACTGGAACTGGTATCCATTTTTTAGTGTGGCACAAGAAGAGGTGGATATTAATTGCCATTATGTAGTTTTAGCGCTGATTTCCTTTTCAAAGAGAGGCATATGAGTGTTGAAGCGAAATTGTACTAGGAATTTAATTTTGCCGAGAATACTCAATCCAAACAAGAACTGTATGTATCTTTAACATGCCATAAAATCATACAACATGGATTCTGTCGATTTTTTGCATCATGAAAATCCACCGATTTGGGCCGGGGTTAAACCAAAATTCTTAGGTGTACAAGGTCAGCGATAACTAACTACGCCAGCCGGTATGCTTATTAAAAAAGTAAAACGTATGCAATTTTCGAAACTTTTTTAATTTTAAATAATTTCTACCGATTAAGAAGTATAATATCAGAGCATACAAATATAAAATAAATATATCTTTTAAGATGGTTTCCGCAGTCTAAAATCTATAGAATAGAAGCCATTTTTTACGAGAAATAGATTCCATTTTAAGAAAAATGAAAATAATGTAAGTGTTCATATACGTTGACTTTAACTTACAAAAACGTCTAACATTTCTTAAATGTAGTAGCATCCAAAAGTATCATTCGCAGGAAATGGATTCCAAATAGAAAAGGAGTTTTCCATATTTTGTTTGTACAAAATCCCATAATACGTTTCTCATTTCTAGTCCATGTAAAATGATATTTTTTTCCCTAGATACAAGTACCCTAAAAAGTGTTCGATGTCCCAAAAAGAAAGGAACAGGAATTGCCCGAAATGTTCCATTTCCTTATCGCAGGAAGGGGAGTCAAAAATGCAATGTCAACCCATTTTTATAACTCCGGAGACAGGGGCTAGCAATTGTAACCGCAACTTTTTCTTTTCACTATCATAATACACTTTTGGTTTGGAAGATAATGTAAATGAAAGGATGAAAATGAATCTTTTATTTGATCAAGAGAAAAATGGATTCCTTGAAAATGAAACATAACTGATAATTTTATTTCTCGTGCTTTTTTGTCACGATATACGAGACAGTAAATAAAAAAAATGCGTGCTCTCTTTTAGTTAATTATTTTGCTTTCTATTTAAATTTCATGAAAGAGTTTATTTGTTTTTAAGGTATCCGAATACGTTCGGAACCGTAATTTAAAAACGCGCATAAATGGATAATTTTATGATGTTTAGTGTCACTTAGATTATCATACATGTATAGAAGGGTTTTAAGTACATTATGTCAGAAAGAAATATTTAAATACGATATTTTGGCAAAAAATTAACTTAGAAAAACCTTTTTCAAAATGTTCTTTTCTTATAAAAAATGCTTCTATAATAATAATATTTTGATGATATAAAGTAAAGACTTTTTCAGAGGTTCTGAATAAGAATTTGTGAAAAATATACTTTATTTTCAGAGTTACCACCAATTGAAATGATTATTGAAGTTTTTTCCTTAAAATTTCTCCCCTCTGTTGTAGTAAAATATGGATAAATCCACTTCTAAGTTATGTATTTAAAAATTCTATTTGAGCCTCTGTACAGAGGTCTGAGCTATATACAGGAAAATTCTAATTATAATAGAAGCATTTTTTATAAAGCGATTATATATATTTTTAAAATTTGTCATTCTGTGTTATTTTTTGTCATAATATAGTACTTAAGATATTTTATATTGTAACAATATTCTTAAATCAATTTTATATATGTTTTCTAATATAAGCGACACTAAATACCACAAATATCCATTTATATGCTTTTGCAAAATCACGGTTCCGAAGGTAGTCGGATACTTTAAAGTAGCTCCAAATATACATTTGTATGCAAAAAAGTCTTCAATAGAAAAACAAGTTTAAACGACTCAAATTTAAGAATACGGAAAATTTTTAGGTTTAGTTTAAAAGCTATTTCTAAAGAAAGAACAAAAACCAGTTGCATATTTTGTATTAGAGTCTATTTTATTCATTATATATGTGTTACTTTGTTATTATATTGCTATTATAATTTGGACTTGAAAGAAAATCAGGTACGAAAATATATGCTTTGAAGGATACAAATTTGAAATGTTAAATACAATTTACAATTGGATTTTAAAAAAGAACAAATAATAATAACTGACAACTATAAACAAATAAATGCATCCGAATTATTAATATTTCTCTGTATAAAAATTGACGTAATCAAATTTTAGAGCTCGGCATATTTATTACGCATGATAATTCGTTCAACAAATGATGTTCTTTTGCGGCTATGATTAAGTTACAGATGGTTATTTTTATAGCAGAATATCGAAATTCAGGACACAAATATTTGTGTTCAATTATTAGTAATTGCATATTTAACTTTAGTAAAACCCGAACAACTTATACTGTAAATAAAATAAATGAAAAAAGTTTAACGAATACTAAGTATTCACAAACAAATGCAGTTTTATAAATATTTTTTTGCCTCAACGTTTCTTTGAATGTAAGTTCCTTTATTTTAAGAGGTATTGTATAATATATCATTTTTAAATGAAAGCTTACTTAATAATTGCAGAAATTTTTTTTTGTGTAATTTTTTTTCTGAACAATGATAAATCAATATTTTATACATCTTCTAAAAATAAAAGTATACGTTATTTTCTTATTAAATTTGTATTTTATAATATGTGATAAAATCTTAAAATATGAAATAAGTAACACAAATTTTGAATCAATTTGAAAAAGGCACACTAGAAAAAAAAATCGGATAAGTAATAAACTGCCCTTACACTTATCCTGGGAAATATAATCTATATGTAATTATGACGTTACTGATATTTCACATGCTCGATTGAATTAGATTATGTATTAGTTAATCCATTCTTACTTTATATTGAGATTATGTACTACTCGCTATCTTTTAGATCAGCAATACTCAACCAGCGGCCAGCAGGCCACATGTGGACCAGCGGCCTTTTCTGAATGGCTCGGTCAGGGTCCATTGCATTAAGAAATTTATTTATTTAAGAACAATGTACTAAAAATAAAGAGGGCAAATATATCAATGAAACTATCAAATCTATCAATTTCGCTATTATTTTCTTTTGATTGTAGAAAGTAAACAAGAGATTACTACCCCATAAATCAGTAAAAAAAGATAGTAAAGTAAATATTGTGTAAGTGTTTGACGTTAATATATTAATAAAATAAAAGTCAGAAAAAATAATTTTAATATTTTATCAATTTTTGCTTTGCCCAACATTGGCTTGATCTTACAGTGTTTTATCCTACTATCCCCATGATGTGGTCCACGTGAAATACTTGTTATATAAATGTGGTCTGGTGGGAAAAAAAGTTTGAATACCTTTGTCTCTCTTTGATTTTTCAATAGCTTACACGATATTCTACATTCAGCAGATTTTTTAAAAATAATTTAGTATATATATTCCAAACATTCACTATCCCCAAAATAATTTCAAGAGCTATGTTATTCTAAACGTTATCTTATGTAACAATATGAATTACGTAAGTGCGTTTTATTTCAAAAAATAAATATATTCTGTTCAGATTACATTTATATCAAAAATAATTTTGACGGAAAATGTTTTTTTTTGCTGAATAATTCAAAATAATGGATTTTTTTTCTTTTATATGAAGTTTGAAAATATATTTATACATAAACAAACAAACAAAATTCCACCTAGCCATTATTGTGGATGTGACCCTCGGCTTGTAACCGAATGGGTACGCGTTTGAATTCCGAATAAGGCATGGTTATATCTTCTTAGGGGAAAATAAGACGCACTTTCACCTGCAATGGATTCCCGTCTCAAATGGAAAGCAGCGCAACCCTTCTGTTATAGTAAGGAATCCTCATTTGTAATAAAAGTGTATATTCTTCTGTTAGTATTGTAAGTTTCTGTTCTTCCACATGTGTATTTCATATGTATCCCAGATTAAAAACACGCGACAACAAATAAATGTTTCAAAAAAAATCACGGGCAAATAAAGTAAAATTACTGTAATTACTAAAAATTTTATGTGCTTTTATAAGTTTTAGAGAGAGACGCTAAATGAGACAGCAGATAATCCGAGACATCATGCGGTTTCTGCCTTCAAGCTGGAAACTGGGCACAATTTTCTTGCGGGTCACGTAAATAGTCTTAAAGTCATTCCCTCTAAAAACTATGGTTTGAAGAGGGAGAATTCTCTAATGCAGCATTTCTCAAACGGTGGGACACGCCCCTCTGGGGGGGTTGATAAACCTGCGTGGAGGCGCGAGCCTTAAGAAATAAAAAGGTTTAAAAAATATGTTTTTGGAATTAAGTAAAACAAAATGCTTTCTGATATAATAAAAAATACACATTTTTACTGATATAATTTTTAGATATCATCTGGTGATCATAAAAAATAAAAGATTCCACTTCATACGCTCATTTTAGCTATCTTTGATTCAAAAACCAAATAAAAAAAGATATTTTGTTTGCTTTGCTGTAATCCTATGATGAGAGATTTTTTTTTATTACGTTTCTTTTAACCCTTAAAATACTACTTTTGATTATCATATATTTGACCTTCAAACAACTGGTATGTTTTACTCTGTCTCTTTTTCTTTTAGGAAAGTTGTAAATAATATTTTTCTCTTGCTTTTTTTTCCCATGTGAATGAGTTTTATGATACATGGACAAGCATATTGAGCACTTTGAAGGATTATTTAGCCAAGATGTATTTTTATGGTGTGTAAATGTAAATGAACAGAATATTAAAAAAATGGACATCTGTGATCTCTATTCAAGGAAGTTGAACAAGTGATTGAAATACCTGCTGAAATCATGCATATTAATCAAGATAGCGAAAATAAATATGAGAAAAACGATAGACATGAGAAACGTTTGAGTTGATTTAAAATTTTCAAATGCTGCTTAAAGAACTCTATGAAGCCATAACTGTAAAAAAAGTTCAAAATGCTATTTGTAGATCATCAAACGTTAGCAAAACTACAATAATGTGAACAAAACATGACAGTTTTGCTGGAAAATAACGTTCCTGTATTGTTTAGCAAAAGGGGTGTCTGTGATTTATGCCCTTTATTAAGGGCACGCACATTTGGAACATTTTTAGTTTTATAGGAATTTTTCACAAATTATCAAAGAAAAATTGAAAAGTCCTTGAAAGAGTAGGTAAGTATATTTTCTCTTAATTTAATTATTCACTGGAATTGTGATTTTTATAGTGTATAGTAAAAATAATTATAAAATAAGTTATAGTTAAAAAAACTAAAAACATGCTTTTAAAGTGAATCGAACTAAAATTTAAAAAATAAAAATATACACTCAGGAACATTGAAAATAGCGACCCAAGAAGGAAGCTAAGTACAATCGCGAAACTTTGCAAATAAGTACAGCGTAATGTGATATGCAAATGATCCATGTTTTGTGCCAATACGCGTGCTCATACACGCCGAGGTGGTGCTACAATCAGGAAGAGGTTGCTATATAAGCCAGCGCAAATTCGAATATTCATAAACGTGACGATTACCCGCCGATTGTAGGAAGACTTTGGTAAGCAAAAATGCCAGGTAAACATTCTAGAAGCCATTTCTCACAGTTAAGCGAGTTTGACAGAGGCCTGATCATCGGGAGGAAAACCGCCGGCTGGTCGACGCGCCGTGTTGCTGGCCAGGTGGATAGCTCGGAGTGTGCCGTTAGAAATTGTTGGGAGCAGTGGTAATAGTAAGATACCCACGTGCGGAAAACCGTGTCTGGAGCAACCAGGAAGATCACGAGGAGAGAGGATTGAAGGATCGTGCGGCAAGCACTTGTGGACCCCACGGTGACTCGTTCAACGATACGATACGAGCAGATGTAGGCGTAGCATTGTTCTACAAACAATTTCTAAACATCTTGCAGAAACAAATCTTAAATCCAAGCGCTTTTTCCGTGCATTCCCTTTAACACCGGAACATTGGCAACTGCGTCTACAGTGGTGCCAAGCCAGATGAATGTGGAATGTCAAAGATTAGCAAAATGTTGTGTTTAGAGATGAATCTCAGTTTGCTTTGGGGACAGATGATTACCGTGTACGGGTGTGGAGGCGCCCTGATGAGTGGTACAATTCCCCCTAACTGTTCTACGTCACAATGCCCGCTCAGCTAGTGTAATGGTCTAGGGGGCCATAGCCTATGATAGCCGGTCCACTTTAATTGTGATGCATGGAACCTTAACGGGCAGCGTTACGTTGAGGAAATAATTTTACCCCATGTAGGACCTTTCCT
The DNA here is from genome assembly GCA_019973935.1 of Trichonephila clavipes. Taxonomy (NCBI): domain Eukaryota; kingdom Metazoa; phylum Arthropoda; class Arachnida; order Araneae; family Nephilidae; genus Trichonephila; species Trichonephila clavipes. Next base: position 201,214 of record BMAU01019067.1, on the reverse strand, counting down.
AAATGGTCTCGTAGGGGCAATATTCCTGCAAGATAATGCTCATCCGCATACAGCAAGAGTTGCTCAAGACTTCCTACATTTCAAGACTCTTCCATGGCGGGCCCGCTCCCCCGATTTGTCTCCTGTAGAGCACGTTTGGGATCAGCTAAAACGGCAGATGCCATCGTATCACTCTGTACATGATTTAGAGTTGGCTGTTCAAAATTTGTAGAGCCATCTGCCTCAGGACAACATAAGGTGTCTAATCAACTCAATGCCGGACCGTGTGGCGGCATGTATCGCAGCTGGAGGTCGTCCAACGTGCTATTGAAGTTGCCCAGTATTTGTGTCGTTGCACACCCTGTATTCGTTTAATTGTCTTGTTTTTGAGATCAATGATTCTCTCATCTGTGCCATTATGTGTATTAAATTTCATATCAATCCGATGCTTTCTTCTTGGGTCGCTATTTTGAATTTTCCTGAGTGTATATATTACTTAAAAGTAATATATATACAAAATTTATTACTTATCTTGTCTATTTGCACGGTTTATAATTATGATCGTATTGTAATTTTAGCATCTCAAAATGCATTATGTTTGTATTAAATACATTATTATTGTTCGGGTTAGCCCGATAAAAGTCATGATTTAAAATCGGGTCATCAGTAGTGAAATGTTTAGAACCATTGCTCTAATGAATGCTGAACCCTGGAAATTTGCCTTGCTGTCTCTACTAACATCTAAGGTAGATAATGAGGGCCAGAGAGCAATTGCAAGCTTTGCAATCTAATTGACTTTCTGATGATGTTTATACTTGTATTTTTTTATTCTTCGTTTAATTGATCCTAATTGGTTTTTACTCCTTGTGTGTTTCATGGTGTATTTTCGCTCCAGTGAATGATGAACTTATCAAATGTTCGGCTAGAAATAAAAAGATTAATAAAGAAAACTGTAAAATCAAGGAGAGGAGTAATGTTAAAATACCATAAAAATGCTTCTTTCTTGCGATATATTCACTATTAAAAAAATTTTAAGTGCCCAATGATGCGTAAAAGTTTAGTTTCTGGAATAAATGATTAAGATATATTTTGATAAACAAAAATCTTTACATTTTTAAAAAAATATTGCTAATCAACATAATTTATGCAGGCCATAAAAGCTGCTAACCCTTTTTTATTGACTAGTTCGAGAAACTTGATTAAGCAAAGGAAAGTACACAAACACTCCGAATTCTGAATTCTAGTTTTATTCTCTGTGTATCTCTGTAAGAACGCAATATTAGAAATAGATCACTTTAAATTCATAGCTTATTCGAACGAATACTTTTATTGTTTTAGCAAAAAAGAAGAAATTTAAAATAATGCTAATAATGCCAAACAGGCAGTTTCAGGAAACGAAAAAATATATCATTAAGTTTTTAATTCTATTTTTTAACGTGTGCATGATACTTTCACTACTGTTTACTCTTACGGCTATATAACCCAAAGCAGTAACTTAAGTTCTTTATATTCTTAAGTTCACGTTGCCAAAATATCGATTCAGACATGCATTAGTATTCTAAATATGGAATGGAGCAGTAAAAGTTTTCTAGTACTTTGCTCGTTTATTTTACCTTAACGTACAAAGAGTGAGTGAGTTGGAATTTTACATTTTCATGTGCCAACATATTCTATGATTTATTTTTAAAAGGGGGAATATATATTTAAGGCACAGTTTCTGTATGCAATGCTCTTGTAGTAAAAAGCAGGTGCAGTTGCGAAGTTTGCAATTATAAAAATTGTTTGCTTAAGATTTTTGCGATTGTAAATTATTTTTAAATTACAATTTTCTGTAAAATCAAATATACATACAATAACATGTATTCTAAGTTTATATAAAAATGTATTGCATAGAAGATAATGCAAGAGTCAGAATAATTGAATATTGCAACTTTCTATTTTGGCATTAATTGTTGCAGAAGAAAAAATGCTTATTTATTTCTGTTTTTTAATTATTTGTTCTAAGGTGTCATAAGACTATATTCTGGTACCGAGAAAATCGTTCTCTTATTGAAAATTTCAGTAAATCCTTTTAAGGGGACCCGGTACCCTTTGAGAAAACCTTTTTTTATTTATGAATTTAAAAATTATATTTTATCATTTCATATAGTGTTTCTATTCAATAAAACAATATGAGGTGTAATTTTGTACACATTATTCCCACAAATCTTAAAAATTTTAATTTTTTTAAAAAAATTTGGAAAATTTTGAAATCCTACTCCTTTTGTATTTATTAAAATTGTGACATGAAATTTTTTTGTAACATTCTTAAGTATCTTTTAAACAACTTTAGGGATCGATTTTGCAATAACTTAATTAGTTTTGGAGAGAGAAAAAATAAAATGTTCTTAGATATGCTAAAATTCAACAAAAACCCCATTATCGTCTACATTTTAATTTTAAAAAAAAAAAGTATTCAGTTTATAGCAAAATGGATCCCTAATTTTGTTACATGCATGATATATAACAAACAGAGAAAAAATTAAAAAGATTGGTCAATAATTGTGGAAGAAGTAGCATTTTGAATGCACTAATGTAGTGAAAAAACACAAGCTGAGAAAAACGATTTTAAAGTTTATACTTACGAAAAAATAATTATTATAAGCTTAAATAAGCATAAAATACCATTTTAAAACATTAGCTATATATTTTTCTTAGAAATAATTGCATTTTCATGTTATTTTAACCCATATTTTCTATAAATGATACATTTTTACACAGTAATAATTGCACATAAATATCAAGAAAACTCGAAGAAAACGTTAAAAAAATTTTCTGTTATAACAGAAATTTTAAAATCTTTTCCTTCACATAATATTTAAATAATATATTTGTATGAAAAACATATGATAAACAAGAACTGAAATTATGAAATTATTAAGATAAAATGCCTAAATTATAAATATTTACATGCACACATTTTGCAAAAAATTATATTATAGTAATTACCTTAGAAATATCCTGATTCATATGTAACTCCTTCCATTTTTTTAATTAATCTCTCTCTTTTTAAAATAGCTTTTTTTATCAATTTGCGTGAATGCTGGTATTTCGTGTTCTTCCGTCTGATTCGGAATAATCTTTTACGAGATTCGAGCATCACACCAAGATCATGCGAACATTTCCCCAAAGGTATATTTAATGCTTTTTGGGTCTCTCTGACAGTACGTAGAGTGCCTTTGTTGAATTCACAAATCGCATCAAGTACGGCATTTTTCACTCTGGTTTTACACACAAATATTTCTTTGGGACACTTCGACCAAATCATGTTGTGTAAGCTTTCATTAGCGTTTTGAGTTCCGCAATTAATGCACCGTTCTAAAAGTTCATTCGAAGCAAGTCGTTGATAAATAGAAAGGATGTGTGGCAAAAAACTTTCACTGATTGGAGTACCAGCATGTTCTTTATGCAGACCTGGATTTTGTCCTTTTGCTTTTGCGGACTGGTAAAAACACCATGAGTCAGCACCTATTGGACATTTCGAATGCTGAGGGTTTTGGTCTGTCGAAATGATGTGATGTAACGTAGCATATATTGCTTTTTTCATGGCAGGAACATTGCCTTTGTTTTGTACTATGGCTTTTTGGTAGTATAAAGTTAACTTTTTAATTGTGTTGCCTCTTTCAATGTACCATGGCCTTTTCCTCCTAATGAAATGCCACTGACTCTCGATTCCTTCACAGCATTTCGTAGACCAGTGCCCAACCTTTTACTGACATGATTAATGCACTCCTCTTTTTTTATTTCAAATTTATCCCCATACACATTTTTTTCTGTTAGGTAATTGAAGGTTTTACAATCTCCATCAGACAATAATGTGGAATGACAAAATCTCATTCCTTGGGATCTTTTCCAGAGGATCAATGCTGCCTCCATTTCTATCGAAGTTGATGAGCCATAATGATTAACATCGCAATCCTTCCTATGACCTTTAAACCAAATGTCATACTCTGCACTTGATTCTCCCAGTTCTCTTTTTGCCATAGAAAAGTTGCGACATACCTTACACATGCCTTAAAAATCAATTACATAGCCTGTAAGTATATCAATAACACAAGCTATGCCAATCAAAGATGTATGCCCACATGTCAACCAGCTACCATCAAATGAAACACTTATATCAACAACGGGAACATCAGTTGGTGCTTCATATGCCTTTCTCACTTCTCTATGTACTTCGCTCTGCAAAGTCTCTGCAGCAATACCGTAGGCTGTGTTAAGAAGTTTAATGTATTTGCTATATGTTCTCGATGAAAAAGGATATACATTTACTGCCATAAAACTTTTCAATTGCAGAGTAAACTTTTCCAATATTAGAGAATGCTTGCGTGATGTGTAAATTAATATCCGGAACAGTATTACCCTGCCTTTCATTAGACGTTTCTATAGCACAAACGTTTTCAGCGCAAGAACTGCAGGACACACATAGGAAAATCCTACCTTGTTTCCAAGTGCAAGCTTTAAAGTTTGTTTGTCACAGTCTGGGCATTTTAGTTTCATAAACATTTTGCTGATTTGCTTAAAGTTCACAATAATAAAATTTCCCACTTTAGAATGTCCAGTCTTTTCAGTACTTAATAACTGCTTAATTCTGATGTTAGGATCAAATATATTTCCTTCTGTGACACATTTATTTACAGAATCACTACACCAACGTTTGCTGTTCATTTGAGCAGAATGATTTCGACGTTTTACTCGTGGCATTTTTAAGACAAACCTTCAAGAGATAGAAAGAAAGATAATACAATTCTCAGCAGTTTCAGCAACAGCCTTGAAGAGACCGCAAGCAGTAAAAGTCTTTAAAAAGACTGTTTTTTTTTTTCAAAATAAAACGTCAGTAAAACTAGTACGGTGACTGCAAAACAAACGAAAAAGATGAGCCTTCAACAATAACAAATACCTTGTAGTTAAAGTTGTAGTCACTAAAAAGTACGGTAAAGCTTTACAGTTAAGGTTAGACATAAAATAAAATTTATTTTTGAAAATAATTGACAAAAATTAGCTTAAAATCACTAACACCTCTAAAAAGGGGGCGTGGTCGAATTTCCAAATTTGTTTGTTTACATTTTTCAAATGAAATTTTTTCCAATTTCTAATTTTGAGGCATACAAAAGTGATACATCAATCGAAAGGTAATCGGTCAAAGAATATAACTAAATAAAAATAAAAAAAATGATAAAATCGTCATTTTTAGGGTACCAAGTGCCTTAATATTTTATCAGTAATAAAACTAATAAAGAATAAAAACTAACTTTTTCCAATGATAAATTGTTATACATATATATTTGAATGCTTAATGTTTTGCATATATTTCACATTTTTTTTAAAATAAACATGGAACATCTAAATTCACTTTTAGGGAATAAAACTGATTTATTAGTGTAAAGTCCGACATATAACACGCACTTTTAATACAAAATTAAGATCGAAATTTACAAGTGCGCGTTATACATTGAGTATAAAAACGATTCCTTTAAAAATAACAAAATGCATGAGCATAAAAAAATTACTTGTACACATTTCAAAATACTGTATATTTAAAATAAATGACATGCCTTATGAACTAAAAGAATTCTAGTTCTAGATGTATACTGTTTTTTGTTCAAAAGTCTGGGACAAAACCTTAAATAAATTACTTTAAAACTTAAGAGCATTGCATGCTAACACTTCAAAAAAAGTCTTCGTAAAAAAGGGGGTGCAGGTTATACGGTGAATAAACCTAAAAATTAAAAATGCAGCTTGAAAGTATAGATGCGCTTTATTCGCTGGATTTTACAGTAATTAAAATGATATACACTTTATAATCTCTGTACTTTACACTAGCTAGCAGCAACATTAATTTTTTTTTATTTATAAGATGCCCTACAACTTACACTCGTGTAAATAAATTCTACTAACAAAGTAATTTCTAAGAAGGTTCTGGTTAATAGAAAATGTGTGCTTTAACTGAAATATTTTAAATAACACGTAACACACACATATATACTACTTTCTCAATTTTATTTGCATATTAACATTGCTTAAAAGAACACATTTTTTTTTGTTTTTGTTTCTTTCCACATATTTTATTATTTACCTTAACGATAAAAAAGAGGCTAACATGAGCTCAGTTATTTTATATGCTTCATTAAAAGAGTATTTATCTTCTTCTTACTCCTGAAATTTGTAGTCTTTTCAATGGTTTATATCAAATTATTTCTAATAAGGAAATTCAACTAAAAAGAAACAAATTAATGTAAAATTTAATGCTGTAAAATATTTATTTTTAATTCCGAACCGGGAAGAAAATAATCCATAATCCAGATGAATTCTTTCTTTGCTTAATTAGGAGCTATTGAAGAAAAATCAATTGACAATGTAGAAAGACTAATTCATATAAAAATAAAATTCATGTACTGTAGTAGCAAAGAATAAAGTTTTACTTATTTCAATCTTTATCAAAGATGAAAGTACATTTTTATATGGCTTGCAAAAATGAATCGATTGTTGACTTAGTATGTGTCAAGCTAGACGACTAGTGGAATTTTTTACAAATTATTTTTTCTACAATTAAGTATTCTGGTTACTTATTTACTGCTCAGCCGTTGACACAAAAATTTTAACTATTTAGATATTTTTCTAATGAGAGGACAGTAACACGCCGTGCACTACAGAAAAATTAAATGCTGAAGCATCAATCTACTACCTCAACTAAGTGTCTGCTTAGATAAAAAGTTTGAAACTAATTTTTGTATCTCGTTATGTTTTTAGACCAGTGTTTCTCAAACTGTGAGGTGCCCCCTAGAGGGGATGATAATCCTACAAGGGGGCTCGAGCATATCAAAAAGTTAAAAATAAAAGATTATTTAAAAAATTATCAATTTACTAAAAGGAAACAAAACAAAATGTATTCTGACAAAATAAAAAATACACATTTATTCTGATATAGTATACTTATAAATGTATCGTATGGCGTAATATACACTGCTGGGCAATTGCTAAGGACGGATCACAAATTGCTATGTAGCATAACATTAAGAGAGACACGAGGCTTAGTAGGATAAAATATAGTTGCCACACTGTTCAGACATTAGAATAAAGAATATTTATTGTTATGGAAAGTACAAAAGCTGTGAAACATCTGAAAAAAAAAAACGTTCATTTGATCTGCGTAAGGAGAAATGGAACAATGCATCCAAAAGTCAGCAGGAACCTTAAAGAAAGGTATGAGTACGGGATATGTCCACCGTGGAGTGTGATGCAACATTCCACACGTCGTACCATACTTTGCACAACATTATCCAGCAGCTGTTGAGGCAATTTATCCCATTCTTCTGTGAGTGCACGGATGAGGGTGTTCTTGTTTGTCGGATGATAATTTCGACCACCAATTTGCCTCCCCAAAGCATCCTACACATTTTCAATGGGGTTTAGATCTGGAGAACGCGCTGGCCATACGAGACGTTGAATACCCTCGCTGTCTAGACAATCCTGAACAGCGAGTGTTCGATTACATGTTGCGTTGTCGTCCATAAAAACAAATTTATCGCCGACAGCACCACCGAAAAGACGAACATGAGAAAGTATAACTTCATCAATGTATCGTTGGCCCGTCATAGTCCCATTCGCAACCACATGTAGGTGCGTGCGGCCATTGATCATGATGCCGGCCCACACCATGATACTGCATGTCGGATATCGGTCCTTTTCCTGGATATTTTCTGGACGATAAGCAGTACCACTCTCGCGCCAGATCAGTTGGCGTCTACAATCCGATGACAGACTGAACCTACTCTCATCTGAGAAAAGTACGCATGCCCAGTCCTGTTCAGTCCAATTGTGATGCTCACGACACCATTGCAAACGGGCAGTACGGTGCTGTCTGGTCAATGGGACACACACAACAGGTCTGCGTGCGTATAGTCCTCCTCCCCTCAAACGTCTGGCAACAGTTTTTTGGGAGATCTGCTTTCCTGAGGCAGCAAGAAACTGATTTGCCACCTGCTGAGCTGTGGTGCGCCTGTTCCTTTTTGCTGATAGGACGATATATCTGTCTTCTGCAGGCGTCTTACTTCTAACACGACCTCCCCTTTGCCGTCCACTACACATTCCAGTAGTTTTAAATGACTTCCACAGCCGTGAAACAACGCTGTGAGCGATGTCGAACTCCCTGGCAACATCTGTTATTTTTCGCCCTTCTTCGATCTTTCCAATAATTCGGCCACGCATAAAATCATCTATGTGATGTCGGGAAGACATGCCAAAAATTTTAAGTTCGTCTATTAAATCTTTCCTGCCAAACTTTGACTTGAAACAACAACTGTCCACACGCGTCAAAACCTTTAAGGCTCTTATGAACGCTATCACGTGATGAACAGACGTGGAAAAAAAATTTGCATACTCATACTTCTTATTACTAATATCCCGCACTTATTCTAATTTTCCACGTTTTGGTTCTTTTCATTTTGTGATTGCTATGGATGATAGTGTTATCCGTCCTTAACAATTGTCCAGCAGTGTATAAGTATCAATACTAAGCTAAGAACAAGTTTAATAACTACTAGTGAAATTTTCCAATGGGCTTATCAAACACAAAATTTAATACTTATTTTGATATTTTTTACGGTTTAAAATTAGGGCCGTATTGTAGTTTTAGCGTCTCAAAGTATTATACATTATTACAACATTCAGCACATTGTTATTGTATGGGGAAGGGGGGCGTGATGAAAATTCTAAATGCAAATTGGGTCACGAATATAGAAAGTTAGAGAAGCACTGTTTTAGACCCATTTGATATTTCTCAGTAATCAGATAAGTAATAATATCAAGTTTTAAACTTATATTGCCTCTCTCTCTCTCTCTTTATAACGTTTCAAAATATAGATAGTAAATAATTTAAGCGTAAATATTACACCCTAATGTAAAAGTAAACCATCAGTAATTTGGACAACTTAGTAAAATAAGACAGAAGCTCTTCATCCTTTTCTAGATCTGAGCTTATTAATGTGGGCAATTAAAAATAAAATGATCATTATTACTCGCACAGAGAAGTCCATTACTGTTGATAGCATTACGAATAAGAACTTTGCATAGAGCAATAATTATAATTAAAAATGATTTCTTTCCACATGGAAAAAATGCAGAACTAAGTTAAGTTGAATAGAAAGTTACTGCAATGGATCACTTGAATAAAAAATAAAAATTGGAAAATATACATGAGTTATATGTATACATATAGTGATGTGTGATGGAACATATGTATATTAAAGCAGCGTAATGGCTGTAGTGTCATGAAATGTTATCATTATAACTCTTCGTACCAAAATACTTTTAATCATCACTTTCTAAAATGACAATTTGCAGAATGATTTCGATGCTTCCGAAATCCAAAGATCGTTAATATACTTCTTCAAGAACCTTATGAATATACAGTTTTATTACTCATTAAATATCCTATTCTTTAATGCATTAAATCGCATTTTATGGGTACATGAAAGGAGTTTATTTTGCTAATATTTTTTGTGAATGATAGTATTAACCCTAATGTTTATAGTAACTCTATAGTTTTCCCATTCTAAATCTATAAACTGTTAACAAATATGACAGACACAAGCATAAAATTTACTATCAGATTTATATTTAAGATGAAAAAGAGTGCATCTTATATCCACAATACCTTTTCCTGTAAGTATTTTCAACGATATATTATTTTTAAGTAGAGATTTGCAGCATTTTTCTTGTGTATAACAATAAAGATTTTTTCCATTAATGGGCCCCTGGCATTATTATGAATGCGATTCAAAGTCTAGAATTTTCATAATACAAGCTCATATCTAATGAATCATAATAATTATTTAAAATAAAGTATATAAACTACTATAAATACTATTGTAAATGCATGATTTTAAAAACATTGTAAATGAAAGATTGTTCACTACAATGATGCTTTGATAATTTATATCATTAAAATGGTGCTGAAATTGCACTCCAGTCTATTATTTTTCTTCAAGTCTTGATGTACCTGAAACTAAGACGGAAATGCAGTAGTCACAAACTCTTAGCCAGAGCTGTCATAATTGAGCCATGAGTTCTTATTTACGAAAATTGTCGAATATTGAGATTGATAGACACATAATTTTTTGAATTCTCACTGGCGTTGTTATACAAATGAATATTCTAAAGTGCATGCTGTTTAAGAGAGTTTGAGACGGAGAGAGTTTAAACCTTCTTCTCATGGGTTTATTTGCAGAAATATAACCATGTAACATACAGAACAACTTCAACGACAAGGTGAAATAAGAAGATAACGCAACATGCAGCAATCGATACAATAAAAACAAATCTGCGTAAGAGTTAGCGTTACCATCGTCCCAAAAGAAATAATTAATTACTTCGTCTTGAACAGTTTGAATTTCTCTATCGAATGGGAAGATGCAGTCGCAGTTCCTTTTCTTAGAATTTTCAAGAATATGTGGCATGAATTGGCAGTCACATGGTATGGAATTAAGCCAGTTCAAGTACTTACCTCGTCAATTAACCTTAGATCAAAATTACACTTTTCATCGCAGGTAAATCTTAATATCGTTTCTAAAAGCATTAAGTAATCATTTGAAATGTATGTATTTATTTTTTTAATTGAGGTAATTTGGTGGAAGGCACAAGTTTTTTAATAATACTTTTATACGTCCATATATAGCAATACTAAGACGCTTGTGTGAAGAATCTGGCCCGACATTGAGTGTGGCTTGTGAATTTATCTCAATTAATCGTCTTTAATAGACATTATTTTTGAATCTCGGCAGCATTTAAAATGGTGAGTACAACTTCTAAAATATTCCATTGCTCATATTTAAAGTTTATAAACATACTTGTTACTACAAATAAGATATTAGCAATACAACTTAGTTACATATTATAATACACATGCGATGCATGTAGAAGCGGTATAACATTGTAGAAATAAATCGTATAAAATATAAATAGATTTAATAATAATAATTATAATTAATAATAATTAAATGCAGTTAATGATAAGAATAAAATTATAATTAAAACCAATACTAATTAAAATTAACTCAAAATTAATAATTGGAATCAACATTAAATTAATAATTGTAATTAACAATAAATTAATAATTGAAATTAAAATAAATTAATAATTGAAATTAAAATAAATTAATAATTGAAAATTTATAAATAAAATTATTAGTTAAAATTAATAACTGAAATTAATAATTAATGATTATTAAAAATAATAATTAAAATTAATAACTGAAATTACTGAAATTAATAATTAATGATTATTAAAAATAATAAAAAATTAATAATTTAAAATTAATAATTAATTATTATAAAAATTATTTAAAATAAAATAATAATTATAAAAATAATAATTTAAAATAATAATTAATAATTATTAAAAATAATAATTAAAATTAATAATTGAAAATAATTGTTGAAAAATCATAATTGAAATTAATAATTAAACATTAATGCTTGAAATTAATAAATAAACAATAATAATTGAAATTAATAATTAAAAATATTTATAAATGAACTTAACAATAAATTAAAAATTAAAACTAACAGTAAACTAAAATAATAGTTATTATTTTTAATAACAAGAATCCTTCGAAAATACTGAAGAAAAAGAGATGTGTCCGCTGGTCATTCTGAAGTAAAGAAATTCCTCTAGATACTAGTGGTGACAGTTTTGATAAGGTTAATCATGAAGATTTTTTGTGCACTGTGTAAAGGTTCCTTTTATGCTAAAAAAGTTCCCAAGTGTGACAGTATTTAGTGCATCGGATGCAACAAATACTTGCACGAAGATTGCAATGATAATTATTTGCACTGATATGTAGCAATGTTATGTAGGTTATCATTCAAACCTCCTCCTTTCTCCTTCTCCATACTGTTATTATTTTTAGCAAACTAATTATAAAAGAATTCAATTTTTGTTTTTCTATAGAGATATTTACCTCAAATTTTTAATTTTTTAATGTCTGTCTTAATTTTTATTTACTATGGTGTTGTTGCATCTCACCCCATAACTGGTGGCCTATTTCTCATACATATGGGGAACATGCCACAATTGAATTTATTTCTTTAACATTAAATTCATTTCTTACTCTCATAATAGGAAAAGAATTAACTTATATACATAATCTATTCAATATTCAAAAATAAAGTGTACTTTTTTATGATCTTATTACTTCAATTTTCAATGTACTTATCAAAAATTCCTTAAAAGTAGCGATTCCCGCCGATTACATGCATACTCTTGTCGACAACCATTTTATTTTTATTTATTCATTTTTTAGTTCTTGTGTGCAAATACGGTAACAGCTTATGCTTTAATATTATAATCTTTCTTTAGCATGTTCTATTTAAAATCGTGTTCGTCTAAAATTGTATTCATTTAGATTATATTCTTATTTGCCAAATAATATTTATGTAAATGCGTTATTTTTTTTGTATGATTAGTATTAATCTTCTCCGAAATGAATCATTGACAATATAACTGGTAAATCATTACACACGAGAAAATTAAACGTCGAATATATTAAGTACTCTTTACGTGAAAGAATTTTACACCAACCTAAATTTATTAAGAAATAAATACGAAAAAAAAGATGGATTATAAGATTATTATTTTTAATATGTCAATCTAAATACAATCATTTTAAACCAAAATGTATCCATTTATTCGTCTTAAATAGCAGAAATACAAATTTTTGGTATATGATAGCAAGAAAAAAAAACACAATATCATCGACCACAAAATGATCAAAATATTTTTAAAATGTGAGAAAATAAGGAATACACACACATGTATATTATACGAAACAAAAGATTGATTTAAAACTATTTTCCATAATATCCAAGTTTGAAGGTAATCTATTATAATAAACATGCTAAGTACATAATCTTAACACCACACGCAGCAAAAAGTTATTAAAACTACTATTGTAATTAAAAATCTAGTCTATATATTCGAAATCAATTATATATAATTTTTTTAAAAAAATGATTTTTGCAGAAATCTACCTTGTAATGTATTATCAGTTCTGTAAATGATAACGCTGAGATGGGAATTTAATTATATTACACATGGATATCGTAGTTGTATTTAAAATATGTTAATCACAAAGGTGAGAAATAGGAAAGACAATATTTCCGAAAAATGCTCAAATTTCAATTGATTTGAAACACAATATAGAGTTGACTAGTTATAATCCTTTTGATTGGTCAGTGTATCTTAAAAAATTACATTATATTTATTTTATAATTATATAATTATAAGAATAGAATTTTCAATGATAAAATGCAGTTTTAAAGAAAACAATTTGGATATATTCTTCACATAAAAATTAAACCAAAGTAATTAGCGATCTTGTATGAGGAATGAACCTTATTTAGACAAAGGGCTTTTGATTTTGTATCTCATAGCTAAGAATTTTTCTTGTTTGTCTTAAAAGTTGTAGTAGAATAATAATTTAATTAAAAAAAATGGTTCCTATTTCTCGTTTATACCAGCATTAAAAAAAATCGATCCTGTGAACAGGTCTTTCTTCCAAGACCTGATTTTTAATGATATGCAATGTAATTAAAGTCATTATGTTTTTATCTGAAAGTTGATTGCGTATATGCCATTAATGAAAAGTTTAATTAGATAAAGTTGTTTCAGAAAAAATTAATTTTGATTCATCACATCCGAGTATTGAGTGATTTTAAAACATTAGACCACCGTAAAATTTGGAAGTAATCATATTTTTGTTTCTCGAATGTAATTGGCAATCATGTTATTTTTACATGTTTTTCATTTCCTTGAGAAAGTAAATTTTTTAGAAGACTTATTTATTGTATAAAGATGTGGCCTACAAAATTTATATGTGTCCCACAGAATTGGTTTTGTTTCCATTTTTTATAATAAAAACAGATTTAATTGTTTTTAGTAACGTAGATATGCATTTGAAAAAATCGATATATTAAATAAACAGCAATTGTTGCAAAATAAATTTTTAACGTTTGCTTTAGAGCAGGAGTGTCATACTCGTATAAAATTAAGGATCACATGGTCTATTTTATTATAAATTGAGGGCCACATGCTTACAATTTTACAAAAATTAATAACATACGATTTTTATAATGTATTATACATTTATTAGACTCAAAGTAAAGTTGAATGTATTTTAGTTTTATGCATACGAAGTCGTATTATATTTCGTGTTATTTCTTAAACTTCACAACTATACATATTTTAAATTTTTTTATAAAAAAAAGAAAAACGAATGCATTTTTTTAAAAAATTTAATTTAACATTACTTTTTAGAATATATTTCGCATCGTTTGTTTCAAAAAGCAAGTCATCAAGATTTAATTAAAACTACTGTGCTGATGCAATTTTTGAAATTGACGGAAAGTATTGATTGTGGGTAATCTTAATCTTTCTTAATTTTGCTATTTTTCATTCAAGAAAATAATTGACCCCATAAATGAGTACTTCTGAGCATAGCTACTATACGCATAACAAATGATAAATTTTAGGAAACAGATCTACTGATATGAATATGCATATAAATCTAGAATTCCAACCTCCATAGATTTTTGATTCAACAAAGAATCACATTGGTTTTCACAATTAATTTATTTCTAAGCTTTCATCAACAATTTCAATATCTATCGATAGAGAGGAAGTAAAAGTGCAAATTATAGCTCACAGGTTTTAAAATTACAATTAATAACTCCGTTTCAAACAATTTAATTTTATGAGTGTATTCAATAAATTTTAATTTATGGGATTTAATCAACATATACTGACAGCTATCAGAGTGAGAAAAGTTTTCTTTTTCTGTTAATTTTCCCTCAAGTAATAAGTTTTAATATTACTTGATAGAGTTGTAACAACATGATTTTGTCCTTGACGCTTAAAATCAAGTTAAGATGACTGATAATATTCATGGAGAAAGCAAGGTCCCTTATCCATTGTCTACTTTTTAATTTATCACATTCATAATTTTTGTTTCCAAAAAAATTATATTTTCGTTCAGTAATTCAAAAAACCGTTTAAACACTTTATGAATTGAAAAACATTCAACTTCCGGTTTATAAGGTAAATCGTTGTATTTAATTCCATATCTTCCAGAAATGAAGGAAAGTGACGATGATTAAGTCTATGCGTTCTAGAATATAATTTACAATTTTGGCGACTATTTTTAAAACATGCCCTACATTTAAAAATTTAGAGCTCAGTACGTGCCGGATACAAAGAAAATGCTCTCAAAATTATTATTGCCATGATGTTTGCATGTTTATTTTCATCTTGTAACAGCTCCTTTAGTAATACCGGTCATTGTAGGTGCACTATCATCCAAGAAGGACCAACTTTTCCAATAATAGCTTATGATTGTGTTCAAAACATTTATAAGTACTTTTAAAATATTAGCTCCAGAAGTTGTATTTTGAATATGAATGATTTCCAAAAGTTCTTCACTGATTTTTAAAACAACATCGTATCCGTGACAAAAAAAATAAAATAAGAAAATGACTAGCCTACCGAATTTTCGAATATATGTACTTTCATCAATATTGCAATAAAGTCGACTTGAAATGTTGATATTATTGAATTATAGGCTGATTTATCAAGTTCTCGGCTAATTCATCAGCTCTACCAACAATATTTCGACTGGACATAATACTTGAGCTATTGGCCATGGCTAGCCAGGGGATAGAGCAGTGTTTCTCAAAGTGTGGGGTGTGCCCCCTGGGGGGCGCGAGCATATCGAAAATAAAAGATTTAAAAAATTAATTTACTGTAATGAAGTATGAAAATACTTTCTAATATAAGAAAAAAATACACATTTACACTGATAGAATTTATTAATATTACTTCATCAAACATGAAAGTGCTCATTTTGATACATTCATTAGCTATCTGATCCTATAACTAAATAAAAAACATAACATTTTGTTTGATTTGCTGTAATCCCACGATGCGAGATTTTTTTTTACTGAGTTATCTTTTTAAACCAAAAAAAAAAACTATTTCAGAGAAAAGACAAAACCCAGACCCAGAGAAACATTCTAGGAAGATGAAAAAAATTCATCTGTTTGACCTTCGAACCTACTGGTATGTCTAGTTCGTTCCTTTTTTATGTCTATTTTTCATTTAGGGAAGTTGAAAATAATTCGCTTATATGAAAGAGTTATATGATGTATCGAAAAGCACAGAAAGCACTTAGAAGGATTATTTGGCCAATATTTAATTTTATGAGTATTCTGAAACATATAAATCACTATCAAAAACATTTTATATAATTCCTTTTTAGAACTAACATTCATAGTTTTACACTCATATCCATAAATTAAGGATAATTCAGAATCACATAGAAATTGGACTCTAAAATAAAAATTTCACCTGTAGAATTATCCCACACATCTTGAAGAAGAATATTCAAATTACAGGAAACCCACAGATCGCACGAATAGTACGTCACAATGACGAGAGTCTAAGAGAGGGGTATATAATTAATGGTGGCAAAGAAGTAAAATCGTTCACAAGCGCTTTAAAAATATTCAGTGCAATAACCGCATAGTTATGGCGCAAAGGAAGCATTTGGATGATTTTTTTACGTGGTAGAATTATTGGACGACTGGAATGTGGACGTACCAACATGGAAGCATCCGAGGAACTTGGAATCACCCAGAGTGTCATCTCCAGGATTTGATAACGATTCCAAGATGATGGTTATGTGATTAGATGTTACAGCACAGGTCGCCCCCGAGTTACAACGTCGAAAGAGGACAGGTATATATATATTTGGCAGTTACTGCCAAAAGAAACAGACGGAGCACAGCACCAGACCTGTCTCGTCAGCTCGCTTCAGCTACCGGGACGACAGTTTCAAGGCAGACCGTGTACAGACGCTTAGGGCACATTGGTCTATATGCTCGTGGGCCTGTCAGATGTGTTCCACTTACAGCAACTCAATGTCGTCTGCGATTAACCTGGAGTAGAGAGCGTGCATTGTGGACACTACAACAGTGGTCTTGTGTGAAGTTTTCCGACAAGTCCAGGTTTAGTTTGCAGTCTGATTCTCGCAGGACTTTAATATGGAGAGCGACAGGTACCCAAGAGAACACCATTGAACGACAACGTTACAGTGGTGTAGGAGGGCCCGTTTGGGGAGGAATTATTCTTGGTTCCAGAACTGACCATATGTTCAGAGTGTAACGATGACAGGCCACATCTATCCGGATGTCATTCTGCTAACAACATGTACGTTTGTTTCGGTTCGTCAGGAGTGTTGAATTTCTGTTTATGGATGACAACGCCCATCCTTACCGCGCAAACATTGTAGACGAATGCCTTCAATCGGAGAATATTACCCATATGGATTGGCCAGCATACTCACCAGACTTGAATCCATTAGAACATGTGTGGGATATGCTTGACCGACGAATTGCAGCCTTTCAACCCCCTCCCACCTGTCTACCGGAACTTCGGAGGGCATTGCTTGATGATAGATGTAATATTCCCCAAGATCAGATTGATAAGTTGATACTCAGCATGCCTAGGCCTTGTAAGGCCTGTTTTGCATCGTCCGGGAGACATACTCCGTATTAACCATCATACTAACCCTGTTATCTTTTTTTTTGTAACTAGGTTCTTTTTTGGAATTTTCTCCAGGGAGTAAAAATCGCAATTTTTATTACTTATGTCAAACATATAGCATCTTTTTTGCTCTTAACCTTTAGTTTAATAAATAGACTTTACAAATAAGTTGAATTTTTTTTGCTTCTGTCTCTTCCATTGCCTGAACTTCATTATCCTTAATTTATGGACATGAGTGTACATTGATTACATATATAAACCGGGAGCGGTCGCTCCGTGTATAGAGTCAAACTACAAAAATTTGTACAAAATATGACAGTTTTGCTTGAAGATATCATTCCTGTAACGTTCTTGAAAAGGTTCTGTGATTTGTGTCCTTTATTAAGATCGCGTACCTTAAAAACATTTTAATTCGGTTCTACTGGATTTTTTCTCAAATTATCAATGAAAAAATGTAGAAAGTAGGTAAGTATGATTTTTCTTAGTTAAATTATTCACTGAAATTGTGATTTTTATTGTGTACAATAAAATTAATTGTAAAAAAGCATTGGGGAGACTCCGTCACCACGCGTGATTATTACCATTAGTATCGAGTGCGCGTCTGCTGCCGGGTTAAAACATTTTGAAGTCTTCTAGTTTTAATTATTAAAAATAACACAATTATTCTTTATCGAAATTTTGCATTCTTTTTCATTATTTAACATTAATAATAAATGCTAATTTGAGAGGATTACAATTACAGTTCATTTAAATCTATTTATAATATTAGCATTCATTAAAAAAATCATTTTACATTTTTGTATTCATTGCCGTGCTCTTGGTTTTTCTCTCCTTACAACTCAGCAAGTGCCCATTGGGTGGCGTAGTTGGTTTGTCACTGGCCATCTGCACCTAAGGTTGCGGGTTTGATCTCAGCCCATGTCGGTGGATTTTCATGATGGAGGAAATCGGCAGCCTTCATGAACGGTCATGTCGTATGATTATTCGGCATGTTCAAAATCCCTTGATGTGCCCGTTTGGCTTGGCTGCCCAAATTCTTAAGTTCAACTTTGCATCCTCAGAGCTCAGGTGTCTCTCTCAGAGGAGGAAACTGGGCATCAAAATTACTCGCGGCAATTGGTACCGCCTATTATACGGTGCCGCACTCAAAAGTGATACCAGTTCCTGGGGAATAATCTAGGTTTTTGCAATAGTAAAAAAATACCATCATTTGCAATTATTCGTTTTGTGCAGACGTTCGCGAGATTGCTAATTGTGACGGATACGATGGAGAGCAACATAGACTAGATTATTTTTCTAATGACATTTAAATTTTTAGAATTGGATGATGGAAGAAATAAATCTTTAAATAAATATCATTTTGCAATATGTTCCAATATAAAAAATTATAGATACGAAAAATAACATGATAATTATCCTATTACTTAAAAGTAATTTGCTTAAAATATATATCACTTAAAAGTAACAAATACAAAATTTAATACTTTCTTGTGAATTTGTACGGTTTGTAATAAGATCGTATGGTAGCTTTAGCGACAAAACGCATTATTATTGTATAAGGGGCATGCGATAAGAATTATGATTGAAAATTGGGTCGACAGTAGTGAAAGTTTGACAAGCACTGGGTTAAAGTGTTGGACTCCAGGCCGGAAAACTTGGTCTCTATGCCCGAGACATCAAATAACCTCCGAGTACACACGGAGTACGTGCTCTCGTTAAATCACTGGGTCCGAAAGTCTTGTGGGCGATCACAGCTTAAACCACAAGTGCAGGGCGCTGGAGAACATTTCCCTCCCCTCTAGTTCCCAGCCTATATTGTGGAGGTAGATGTCGGTGGTGTCGGCCTCTAATGTAAAGAAGTCCAACCTGCCTCACCGGCTCAGGCAACATTCATTCTTTCCCTTCGGGAATTTCACTTAGCTAAATCGTACTTTCACCTGTATGGTGCTCAAGGCTAAGGCCAACGACAGGCATACATCTAGACCCTTGCCACAATGAATTTGGTTGGTTTCGATCTGACTTTGTCAGACAGGTGGCATTAGCAACAATAACTTAAGCTGCGAAAACGATTCGTATTGGTCAAAGTTTGATTCATTATTTGTGTCATAGTGCCTTTTAAGATTATACACATTCGCAATTGAAATAGAGGGTTTAAGTATCAGGTATATTTTAATCTTATTTTAAACACAAAAAATATCACAGTTGCTATTTTCTTCAAAACTACGGCATTCCTTTTAAATTGACCTTTCTTAACTCATTGTCGAAATTTGATTGTGCTTTCATTCGCAAACGATTAAGGATCAACTGTTCTATATTAACCCTTTTGGTTATTTTTCTTTCAATTTTAAAAAAACACCTTTGACTGATTCTTGTTGATTGGACACTCCAAACACAGAAGGAGGAAGGGGAATAGAAGTCACACTCACATGAAATGAGGGTACCATCCATAGCTCAGAATATGCACAGTGCATTTCAGAATTTAATGAAAAACAATTTATTATAGTAAAATTAAATGAAAGATATGAAAAATATTTTAAATTTAAAGACCGTTTCTATAATCAAAAATGATTTATTTTAAAACAAGAATAGGTAACAAGTAAATATTTTAAATTTATATATAAGGGTTACCTAAAACTAATTGATTTCGAAGTGAAAAAATTGTTATCGCCTGATATTTAAAATTTTTAAAAAATAATTGTTTGGAAGGCCGCGTGTTTGACATCACTGATTTATATATATATATATATATATAGAGAGAGAGAGAGAGAGAAAGAGAGAGTATCAGAAAAAAAAAAAATCTATATTCAATTTTCTCTTGTAGTAAACTTTTAATAATTTCAGATGTTTCTTTAACACATTTTTCTTAAGCAATTGAACTGCAAAACAAATGCAGCTACTACGAATTAATTTATGTTTGAATTTTATTGAATTTATTTATGAATGTCTTCACTTACTATGTAAAAAAATGTTATTTACTACAGTGTATGCATTAGAGTAATTTATTCTTCAGGGCTAGAATAAATTCCACTTGTACATACGTGAGTAGTATGTAGTTTCAAAATGTATCACTATATGGTTACCATTCAGATTATCGTACTTGTATTAAGTCCAAAAATACCTTCATAAATATCCTGAATGCTAAGATTCTAAACACAATAAGTTTTTGCTTTATAAAATAAAAATGCATCCAATATTATAGTTACAAAAACAGCTAGTTATCAATACTCAGATTAAAACGGTTTATGTTTAAAATTTAAAAAAAGATAGAAACGATTGATCACACATTCAAAGCTGAATCAGAACGTGTCTGTGTATACATGATAATTTTGATCTTCTATCAAGCGACAAAAGTGACATCTATTTTCGCTGTCCATTATCGTAGCTTCTACACTTCCCCAACGTGAGAACTTTGATCCTGATAGATTGAAAGTGCATCAGACCCTATATACTTAGCCAATATTCAGTTCAGTAAAATCAGGTTTGACGCTTGAAGTCGGCTTAAACAAAAATATTGCATAGCTTTCGGTACCATGTAAACTTGGGTTGATGGAAAAGTTGGAAACAGATAATTTTGTGTTTATTTGTCAGAATTAAGGATATTTTTTTTAAAAAAAAACTAAGTATGTGGATATATGATAACTAGAACGAATAAAGTTGATTCCATTAAATACAGGGATTAAATTATTAAATATAACAATGTTTATGTATAAATACTAAACTAAAGCATTTATGGTTATTGTAGGTTATTTAGATTTATTCTATTAAAAATGTCTATGATGAAATTATTAATTAGGAACACTTTTCATTTAATATAAGCATAAATAACTAAAACACCATACACAAAAAATAGTTGTACTGCAGAAAACGAGGAAACAATTTCTAGAACAGTAATTTATTCAACAACACTTTTCAAACACTTGGTAACAAATAAAATAAAAAGGGTATTCTTTAATTAAAGCAAATAACTAATTAGATTAACTCAGGGAACAAATGTGATTAATAATACTGTGAGGAACCCAACAAATATTTGACATTTCTTCCCATAAATTGAAGTAAGATACCGCTTTTCTCTTTATTTTTATTCAATTTTTAAAAGTGCAAGCAAAGTAAAGTTTGACAGTTTATTTTTTTCCAGTATAGATAATGAAATCTATCCGTAAATGTATAGTCTCGTATTTACTCTATTTCGATAAAAATCTTGAGTTCAATAATTATGGATGAATTGATGACTTTATAATTTTGAGCTATTAAGAAATATTGAAAAGTTTTGTTTTAAGTATGTTGCTCGTTTATTGTGTTTTCTTTAAGAGGTGCAGTTAACAAGAAATTGAAATACTAATTAGAATAGAAGATAGTAAACGCATTTGAGATTTGTGTGGTGGAAAAAAGAGATATTTTAAATCACAATTGGAGTTCTTAACCATTAAGTTTCAGAATAAAAAGTACTTAAAGATTTTTATGGAAATAGAAATTTTAATGGATTCATAGAAGTATGCCAGTGTTCAATGCATTTAAATTGAAGTTTTTTTTCTATTTTTGTACATATTTATGAGAGGAAAACTGGAATGAAGTGAGGTATTGCTACATAGATGAAATATTGGTTATAAACATCACTTAATTTTTAAAGTAATACATTGTTATTATTGCAGTTCCAGAAAAAAAATTTAATAAAAAGTATCGATTCTCTTGCTCCTTCAACACATCTCACACCAGTGTTTTTGTGCATATAAAATTACAATTTTTTTCAATAACAAAATAAGTCTCATAATAAATTGCCCAAACAATTAACTTTGACAAAATCCAAACATCCTAAAAAGCTAAATGTCTTCTCAAATAAATCTTATCTGATATTCTGACAGACCAGCAGCTGTAAAACAATTCTCAAGTGGAATTTTGAGAGTGCATAAAAAAAGAAACACCTAAAGAGGACAAATATTCAGTAAACTCGACTGATATGTCAGAAAAAAATAAACGCATACTTGTTGCATCTTCCTATCCAAATTACTGTACTTTATATATATAAATTTTAAAATGCTAGCTGAAATGCGCGGCGCATTACAATGATTAACATTTGAAAATGGGCTTTTAGCTATTTTATTTGAAATCAAAATAGAATTAAATAACATTAATTTGAGATGAAAATCAGTTAATTGAACGATTTTTAAGATTTTAGGACGAAGCAGTTTGTTACTCAACAACAGTGATCTAGTATTAAAATCACAAATAATTGCAAAAAATAAATTTGAGAGAGAAACAATGCCCATTATAATATATATATTTATAACTTTAAATTTTTTGTGTCTTTACACATTTTTTCTTAAACCAAATGTATCCTCGGGAAAACAAGTGATGACATTTGACAATGTTCAATTCAACCTCATTTTTAAACATCATGAAGAATTTATTGAGTACTTTTCATTTTTGGCGTTTATTGTGTGGCGTTCAGATCTAATAATATGATAGAATGTATTTTATTAAAATTCATTTGATGAATATATACTCATAATTTTAACATTATGAATTAAGCGAGGCATTTCCTAAAACAGGAAATATTGATAAATTTTAAGAAATAAGAGTATGTAAATTTATTTCATTTACAGAGATTGCTTCGTTATTATGTGGGCTCAGTCTATCTAAAATATGATGGTAGAAATTAGCCTTTACTGTATGTACTGGTTTTACTGGATGGATACCTAATGTATTAATTCACAAAATCCGAATATTAAATAGTTTGTTTATATATATATATGTGTGTTTGTTTTGTGAGGGGGCGCTGGTCAGGAATGGCACTTCGTTTATGATTAAATATAGATTTAATTATTTGTACTTATTTACATGTTATATACAAAACGGATAACTACACACTTCATCATCGTAATGTCCGTCAACGTCTTATTTAAACATGAGGCGTCATCGTCTATTCGTCCTTGTCGTCCATGCCTACGTCTTCCGTGAATGGCGTCGTACCACGTTCTAATTGCGTCGGATCCCACCACGTCGAGCGTCTAACGACTGGCAGGCTCCCAAAACACTTATTGCATTCTTGAGCATGAGGAGTAGAAAAATTGGAGTGGCTTGGAAATAGCGGTCGGCACCATATATATATATATATATATATATATATATATATATATATATAAATTTATCATCTTATCAGATTTCAACGATTAGTTTTAATTTATTAGCTTTTACTTTCGAAAAGGAGCATGCAAGGCACGCATAAAATTTTACAATTATTTTACTACAAAGTAAAAAAAAAGCTGCCTAGATAATATCGATCACGTTTTAAACTAGATTCCTCTAGGGATTATAAATAATGTAAAACACACAAAAGGAAAGAGAGATATAAGAATCTTATTAAATAGCACCATTTTTTCTTTATGTCTGGTTGCCTTGAAAGTTTTCATTTTATACAATCCTGCTGTACCTTCCGAAACAATTTTAATCCTTTAGTGCTCATAATATCATTCAAAAATCTCAAAATAATCACAGGTCATTTCACAAAGAAAGTGGAGGACCTGGTTATCCTTCTTTATGATTCACATCCCTCCATAAGCCCTCCTACACAATTTTTTTTAAATGTGCAAATACATGTAGTGAGGTTCTACTAATTTCAGATGAGTTTTTGTGTAAAACAATATGATTTTAAGCCAATAATCACAAGTCAGTGAAACAAGTATCTCCATTAATAGTTAAAAATCTGTTTCCTGAGCCAGATGTGCAGTTCCGTGTAAAGAAATATGTAAGACGTGTAAATGTACATATTCACACAAACTAGGAAATCTCTGATGTATATTTTCCTTTAAGACCCGAAATATTATTAGTTTTAAATATTAAATTTTTCTGATTATTAATGCTATCTTGACCCCAATGACAACGGAAGAAATAATAATAAAATATTTCCTCTCCCGGATTTTAAAGATTAATATTTGTAAATAATTGTCATCGATTTGCTTGTACGTATTGAGTATCTTTGTAATCTGTATTTGAATGGGACATTGAAGTTTAAGACAGTTCCTGCGGCAATCTACACCCAGCGCAACCATACCACATATAATCCTACAGTTCTTCATCTCTTTCCAATCAAGATGTTGGTGGTTACTCAATTTAGCTGTTAGTCCTTAAGCTATGTGAATCGTTTAAAAACGCGATCAAATTAAATAGACTTAAATTGACACACAAAGTGCAAAAACCTTACTTAAGCACAAACAAAAATTTCGATATCCATCATACTTAATTGTAAGAGGAAACTTACGCGCTTAAGAATTTATGATTTTGGAAACACTAGATGCATGTTTTCCTTAATTATTTTTACGAAAAAACCACTAAATATACCAATATACCATTTTTATCTAGTTTTGAGTATAAGTGTATACACTATTCAAAAGTTAAGGTAAACATGTTTTCAAAGCTCACCATAAAAAAACGGCAGTAACAATTAGTTTACATGAATGATAATAACGAACGCAAAAACGATTGCTACAACTTTTATTTTATAGAAAAGAACGTTTATTTATGAGTGAGAGAAAAATACAAATATCAAGCTTTCGTACTTTTGGATTTTCACATAGTCAATAGAGTTTAGAAAATGTCTCAGAGACGTCGTTTACCCAATTCGTTAAGGTGGCGGCATTGGATGAATGGAAATGGGATTGTCGCAGGCTGATGCTGCTAGACGTCTCAATGTGTCTCGTAGTGTTGTGCAGCGATTCAATACCAATCCGGATTCTGTGTCCAGAAGACCTGTTCCAGGCCGACCACGAGCTACAACACCTGAGAAGACCGTTTTCAGCTCTTTCAAAGAAGAACCACTGTGCCGCAGCTCGTTGCAGACCACTTTCAAGCATCAGGAAGAAGAATTTACTTCGGTGCGAAATCGTCTTCACAATGCAGGTCTGTATGCGAAGACCAGTTGTGTGCGTTCCCTAACGGACGACAGCGAAGGAAACCGCTTATGCTGGGCAAGAGAACATGTTTCTCGCAGCAAAATGGGCTTCTGTGCTGTTCACAGACGAGTCCAGATTTACAATGGAGTGATTCAGGGCGTCTACATGTCAAGCGCACTGTCCATCAAAACACTGTTGAAAGACACAGTTTAGAGGTGGTGGAATCCTTCAATCTCGCTCGGTGGCCAAAAGCCGCATGTGTTCCATGGAGGAACCGTAACTGGTCTTAGATATCGGGATGAGACTCCATATGTCAAATGCAAAACTTTTCTGATGGATGATAATGCTCCCACCGACTGGAGGATCACGGTTTGGAACGAATGGAATAAAAATAGAACATCTTTGGGACTATCTTGGCAGAGAGGTTGCTGCTTTAAATAATCATTAATTAGCTATTTTTATTTGTCTGGTCTTTAATTCCGGTGTCAAAAATAAACAGCATAAATCGATGCCGCCAATGCATTAAGTTAGGTGGACAAACCCATTTTTGTATTGTTTTATGCCATTTTACTACATAACACTGTGATGTGCTGTTTTCTCAATGGACTTTTCCGGAGATTGCTTTTTTGTTATAAATCGTTTTTGCAATACACTTATACAAATTTTATCTATATTACGCGTTCAATAAAAAAAACTATTTAATGCACATATCCTCCAAATTTTTTGTTTCTACATTCATTCATTTGCAAATTAGACACAAAACCCGGTTGTACCTAACTTTTTGAGGCCAGTGTATTAAAAGAACGATTGTGCTCTGAGGATATATGTATATATATTAATATATATATATATATTTCATGCACAATTGCCTTTATACTTTCGTCCGCCACGGCCGATCACCCCTTTTATAACGCTTCGTCACGTATTCACTGCAGCTATTTCGTTAAAAAGTTTTACTTTTCTACCTCCAGCTGTTCAAAATCAAAAAGCTTTCATAAAAGCTCACAAGATGTTAACATTTTTAAATTATATTTTTAATAAATGTATGTTGCTTTTAAACATTAGTAACAATATGTGACGACAGACGAAATATGAAGAATAAAGAATATACTAGTTTTTGATATGTCTAACAACCTAAAGTATTTCGTTACTTTTTAGAGGTTCGTCTCACATGTTAACATTTTTAAGACTTTCAACATTAGTTGTCTTTGATTAAAGAATAAAAATTCTGATTTTTTTATGTGATACTTGCCTATGTTAGGCAATATGTGTTAAACAATCATTACTTACTTTTATTTTATTCTTTTAATCCTAGGACAAAAATCAAACACTTATAACATTGCTGAAATTAATTTGATCTAGGTAAGTTAATGACGCCATCAAAGTGCTCCAAGTTTTTCTACTGCTAATTTTTAATGCTTATATTAGTATTTTATTTATATTATTGCCCGCCTAACATTTCGAGAAAGGTGTTTGTAAACCTACTTCAGCTACGCTTGGGACAATTTTAGGATTTTTCAACTACAACAAACCTTTACTGACGAATGTTGTGTTTTCCTTTTTTAATATAATATGATTGATATAGTAAACATGTAAAAAAGTTTTCTTTTTAAGTCAAATCCTACTTAGATCAACAAAGAAAAATTTTATTTCAGCTACTTTTTATTAAATAGTACAATTAATATATATATATGTATATACATATGACAGAATAACAACATTAAGTGGTAATTAATTTTTATTAATTATCATTAAAGTATCGTATTGAAATCCAAAACAATCGTGTATATAAAATTTTAGTTCAACTGAATGCCTTAAAACGTGAGAAAAAATATTTTCATGTTTTGATACGTCGCCAAAAATGTTTCCAACGTGGCTTTATTTGTAATTCTTTAAATAACTAGTTTTCATTAATTAATTTTTATTAATTATAATTAAATTACTCTATTGTCATCCAAATTAATCATCTATATAAAACTTCAGCTCAATTAAGCGCATTAAAATGTATTTTATTTTAACGATTGAAAATTGCACGAAGATAAATAAATAAATATAGAGAGAGCGTGAGTTAAAAGAAGGTATTGAATAATAGATTCAAAGGGCAAAAAATCAAGCTTTGTGATTTCCTTCAATTTAGCGTGTAAGGTTCAAAGACTGCAGAGCATTAATTACTAGCTGATAGTAAAGTGTAGTGGCTTGTTTGAGATAAAATCAACCTAAGGAGTAAACCACCATCTGCCGACTAGAGAGTGTTTTGTAAATGTCAAATAAGATATAATAAAGACTGTTCAGACATGAAAGAAAAATAACAAGGGTGGTATCCTTTTGATTAAGGACTAATTTTGAGTAGTTCTATTGAATTGCAATGAATCACACACTACTTAAAAAAATAAATGATCAGGGATAGTTAATTTTTTAGTGTAACCTATTCTAATTTCTAACAATAAATAAGAATAAAAATTTATTCGAACTGTCTGTTTTCTCCTTGGTAGAGCAAAATGACACTTTTTTATTGCTTTTTCAAAAGGTAGTACAATGATGGTTGGTACTATTAAAACACAAAAAATGTATCTAGACAAAGCAGCATAATTATATTTAATCCATTTGTATTTCGCTACATTTTAGTTGGTGTTTCAACAGAAAGGGTGGTAGGCAATTTTCTTAGCCCTGAAAGAGTACACAGGTAAATCTATGTAACGATTGTAAGCCCCATTTTCATTCTGGGAATGTTCTAAGAACTGAAACACTGAAACGCTAAGATCTCTGAACCGTGCAGATGGGGAAGCATTGCACAGAAAAAACGTTTTATAATACCTGTGTAGCATATTTAGCATTATCCAGGGAAATACCAAAAGTCGTCTGCTATTCCTCCCCTAGAAAAAAATAGAAAAAGATAAAATTGTTCTTGGTTATGTTTGATTTTCTATGTACAAATAAGATAAATATTTACAGTTCCTATATAAACAAATCTTTACAATTCAATCTCTTTCTTCACTTCGTGAATTTTTTTAAATCATGTAACTTTTAGTAAAAGCAGAAAGGATCATTACAGGTTTTGCAAATGTATAACTTATTTTATATGATTCAGCTTCTGAGCAACAATAAAGCCATAATCTGGATGAATCTTTCACCAGCATATGTATAATACATATATATATATATATATATATATATATATATATATATATATATATATATATATATATATATATATATATATATATATATCCAGAAATTTTACAAAACAATCAGTAAAGAAATTCAACATAGAAAACAAAAATTCCAGCAGTTCTAAGCAAAGACAACTTGAATTACTGATAAAATTCCTGTTGAAGACCTTCCGCGAAAAATAAAGAGAACCATGGTGGGTGTAGGACGTTTTAAAGTCATTCAACATTCCATAGTCGCATTCCATTCCTATCGAAAATAGAAAACAGGAAACCACCGTGGGCACAGATGTTCCCTGTTGCTATCACTTTCAGTTCTGTGGAATGAAAAACGCTTGCGTCGCACAGTAGACAGTGTTCCCAATCTGGCACTCGGATATTATGTTATGGCTTTAAATTCTCCATAACTATATCTAATGATCAAAAATCATAGTATTAATGTAAATTGGGTATTCTTTTCTGTTTTTTACTAACAAATATGGTTAATAGGGTCTTAACTAATTTATGTCCGGTTTGAATTTGATCAAGAATAAAGTATTGTAAGTGGCATTAGTTTTTATATGTGGTATTAGTTTTAGGATATTAACAGAAGCAGTAATTTACACGTTGGAAAATACATACAAGAAATAGTGTGGTAAGTAAAAAAAATAAAATTTTAAACAAATACAATCAACATAACATTGTACATTTACAATAAAGGATAATAGGTAGTGTATAAAAGGACTCGGCACCCTTTGAACATTTTTTTTTATTTATGTATTTAAAAATTTCATTTTAGCATTATGCATAATGTTTATTAAAGAAAATGATACGAGATAAAATTTTGAACATTTTATTCAAATAATTTTACAAATTTAATTTCTTTTAAAAAATTTGGAAATTTTTAAAATTTTACTTTTTTTTGTGTTAATTAATTTTTGGGCATGAAATGTTTGTAATATTTCTGAGGATGTTTTAAACACCTTTAGGGATCGATTTTACAATACCGTAATTAGTTTTGGAAAAAAAGCATGATAAAATGTTGATATATATATGCTAAAATTCAACTAAAAGTCTAATATTTCCCACATTTCAATTTTATAAAAAATATTCTATTTACAGAAAAATGGATCCCTAATTTTGTTACATGCATTACTTATAAGACACAGTGGAGGTAATAGAAGTGATTTGTAAGTAATTGTGGAAGAAGTAGTATTTTGAATACGAAAAAACACAAACTGATAAAAACCCTTCTAAAGTTTATAATTCTGAAAAAAAATTTATTATAAGTTTAAATAAACATAAAATACCACACTAAATTATTAGCTATATATTTTTCTATATCTACTCTATGTGACTTAGGTGTTATTGTGATCAATCCTTGTCAATCCCAAAAGTCCTACTCCAATAAACACACAAAAACCGACATATGTTAGGAGTTACATGTTGTGCTAAATGTTATGCTTTTACAATTTTTAATCAAACTTGAACTAATATGAAAATCCAGTCAAGAAATTACTTACCCACGACATGTATTTAAAAAAAACTATTAAATCTGAAAAATCTTTTTCAGACGAAACGATTGAACTTCTTACTAGAAAATGACGCTCGCAAGTGTTTCTTCTAGTAAAAAGAAACCCGATCTAAACCGCTAATTGTAGAATATTTCCTTTCGCGTAATGTCGAAAACTTTTTACCTCATGGCTAGGGAACCTATGAGGACCATAAATAGTGAGGTGTTTTTTTATTTCGCGAGTTTTCATTTTTGACTTTACGATCCCCAGATTGGGAAAACTGTCCACTGTGCGTCACAGTGCTTCTATTGATGGAGCACCTAACTTTATTTAATGATTGAGTTTGTGTTTTACACATAAAATATTAAAACTAACATGGGATAAATAGTTTAGAGTATAGCCAACAAAATAACATAGAATCATTAATCCAGCTGCTTTTTTAATACTTAAAGTTTTAAAAAAATCATATACACAAATTTTAATGCAAATCGAGGGATTTATAAATGTTTTTGCTAAAAATGAAAATAAAAATTTAAATTGGATTGTATTCATCTGGCGTTATTTCAAAAAAGAATCTTATTATTTAAAAAAAATCCTAATAATTTATTTTTTATTTATTTTGTACGCTTTTGTATAAAAGAAAATGCTGTTGAGGTATCTAAATAAAAATGTATTTCAATAATTTTCGAGAATTTCCAAAAACGTTACAAAACAAAATAACTACATCTGAGTATTCAGAAAATATTTTTGCCTAACCTTCAGATTATAATTCCTTATATTATCCATTGGGAATATTTACTAAGAACTATACATGTTAAGAAATTCTCTGATACAATATAAAATAATCATACTGAAATTTATAAATTTCAAATGTAGGTTATTGTGAATTTTATTTTTATATATTGAAATCCTCACTTATACCGTTTTATAAAATAATGTATGCATTCATTACTCTTAGTTATAAACATTGCCTAGAACTAAATGTTCCTATAATTCATCAACCTAAACTTGAAAAGAGTCAGTTTTCTAAAGCCGGCGTTTAGAGTATTTTAACTCAACGACTAGACAAATACAATATTTGGGCCTAAATTTCAGTTTCAAACGTTGTTGGATACCTTAATCATATAAACTTGCAGGTTTATTAAATAACTTCCAGAAATGAAGCTATGAAGTCAACATCGTTTACGGAAATGATAAATGCATATTTTATAGTATCTTAAAGCAGGCTTTATGGAGAGCTACATACGTCTGGAGGAGTTAATGAATTTCATTTAAATGAATTCCAAAGACTTCATGGATGCGCTAGAAAAGGGAAATGTACTAAGCATGAAAATCTTTGTATTTACATTTCAAATGGTTTGCTAGTATATTGTTCAAATAAATTACCGTCCATAAAAACAGCTAAAGCACAACACTTTGTGTTTTAATGAAAGCCAGTATCCGTCACAATTAATATTTTTGTTTGGATTAAATAATTACAGAGTACTTCATTTTTCAATAGAATACATTTAAATAAATAAATCTGAATTTTTCTTTTCTTTTCTACTACTTATATAATAGTGTACATAACATTCAGCACGTTTTCACAGCATTAAGATCGACAAATGTATGCTTTCACTTTATATGTATTTATAATGATAGATATTTTACTTGTGTGATATATCCAAGTGTTGCCTTTAATTTGTACCGATTTCTTAAAAAGTCAAATGTAAAGTTTATGGTTATTTCCAAATTGTTCCTTCCGGTAAATTCTAATTCTTGTTGTTATTAAGAGCTCAAATTCATGAAGTAAACAACTTTGAAAAGTAGCAAATCATGGTATATAAGATAATGCTTTATAATAGTTTTAAATTTTTATTCGCTAAACAATAGTAATTCTATTTGAAAAACACAATGGCAAAAGAACAATAAATAAAATATAATTATGATACAATTAACAATTAATTCCTCAAAAAAACTACACAGTGTATATTTCGCATTCATAGATATACTAGACGTAATGTCACGTCCCATTGCCTGAACTACGGAAAACTCGCATAAAAATTCAATTTTAAACACTATTTAAAATGACTTTTGAAAAAATCAAGGCGCTTACAATTGTAACCTATAATTTTGACGCGTAAAATTTCATGTGACTGAAATGTTCTGTTTCTGTTCTAATTTAAAATTTGCTAAATCAAAAGATGTATCCCCTAATTCAGTGTTTCTCAAACTGTGGGAAGCAACCCCTGGGGGGCACGGTATTCCTGCGAGAGGGGCGCGAGTATATTGAAAATAAAATGTTTAAAAAAATAATTTTTTGGAATGAAGAAAAACAAAATGCTTTCTGACTTAATAAAAAATGCACATTCACACTGATATAATTTATATGTATCATCTGATGATCATCAAAAATAAAACATTCCACTTTAAACGTTCATTAGCTAACTTTGATCCTATAACCAAATAAAAAAGTCATTTTGTTTGCTTTACTGTAATCACACGATGAGAGATTTTTTATTACGTTTCTTTTAACCCCTAAAATGCTTTTTTTGACTATCATTTATTTGACCTTCAAACTTACTGGTATGTTTCACTCCATCTGTTTTTCTTTTAGGAAAGTTGTAAATAATATTTTTCTGTTGCTTTTTTTCCATGTGAATGAGTTATATGATAAATGGATAAGCGTATTGTGAGTGCTTTGAAGGATTATTTGGCAAACAAATACAATGCATAACGGAGAACATTTTACGCAATTCTTTTTTAGAACGAATATCCATATATTTTATTGAATAACACTTTTAACACGGAATCGGTCTCGTGATGCGCAGAGTCATCAGTTGTTCACGAAATCATTAAATCTGGGAAAACTGTTTATTTGTTACCAATTACCCTGACAGAGTATCCTCCAATAAGACAGTCTTAATGGGAACTAAAATGAATTTATCACAATTCGCCCTCTTTTTTGGGGAGTTTCAAACGTTTTTTTTGCAATCAAGTTACTAGTTTTGATCGAGTTCCCTGTGTGACCACTTTTGTTCAAAATATTTTCTATGAATATGCTTTATGTCCTTTATTAAGGGCACGCAGATTTAAAACATTTTCATTAGTTTTATTGGATTTTTTCTCAAAAAATCAAAGAAAAATTGAAAAGTCCTTGAAACTAGGTAAGTATATTTTCTCTTAATTACATTATTCACTTTAACTGGGATTTTTATCGTGCATAGTAAAAATAGTTATAAAATAAATGATAGTTTAAAAACAAATTTATAAAACACGCTTTTATAGTGACTCGAACTAAAAAGTAAAAAAATAAAAATATATATTACTCAAAAGTAACATATACAAAACTTAATACTTATCTTGTTAATTTTTACGGTTTATAATTATGATCGTATTGTACCTTTAGCACCCCTCTCCCCCAAATGCATTATTATTGCATTCAATACATTATTATTTCGGGGGCGCGATAAAAATTATGATTGAAAATTGGGTCACCAGTAGTTAAAGTTTGAGAACCACTGCCCTAATTCAATAATTATTTCCTAACCATGACTGGGGACGATTTTCTACAATTGAATGCATAGCGTGGAATTTGGTGAACTGGCACATACACACATAAACAATTTCTTAGACTCTTAAAGGAAACATCTAATATACAATAGAATCACTATATGCCCATTTCACTCAGTCTTTCATGATGCTGCATTATTATATACGATTTTCTTTTGAGTTGTTGATATATAAATACTAGCATTAAGATATTTTGAATATATAAACCTTTTTACATGTCTCATAATAACAGTTCTTGACTTTCTTAAACGAAAGTGTTTTTACCTTTTACTCCGGTGTAACCTCGACCTTAGTGTCACTTTCCTTAAAATTCGCTATCAGAGAATCTCCACCCAACAAAATAAGCATACTTATCAAATTGCAAATCTATGATTCAAAAACGATAATTTATAAAAAAATTTGTAGCGCTCCTTTAAACTCTTGTACCCCTTAGGGTCAATATCCACAAAACTTCTTTTTAGCAGATCTCTACAGAATTAAGGAACCATGTTTGACAAATATTTCGGAAACAGGATATTTTGACTATAACACCCCAGCAGCTCTCCATTCCCCACTCTTTCGAAGATGATTTCTGTAAAACATGATCCTGATGAACTTCTACTCATTGAAAGGAATCTGTTTGCCATAATTTCAAGTATGTTTGTTCGAATAACTGAAAAATAAGATTTTCTGCGTTCTATAACATCTGTGTAAATTCCTTTTGGAGTCAATGTTTACAAAATCCATTCCTAGGGAATCCTTATTCAATAAAAGAAACATACTTGTCAAATTCCAATATGTAGGACTAATATATGAGAAATTGTACTTTTTGGCTTGTACGTCACTTCAATCCTCTTTTTTTTTGGGGGGGGGGACTTTTACAAAACACGTTTTCACGGATCTCTGCTCAGCAAAAGAAACATACTTTCAAAGTTTCAAGTTTGTGGGAGTAATAGTATAAAATGTTGTAATGCGTTTTTAAGTTGATTTTTGTCTTTACTATATCTCTCCATCTCTATAGATATGTGAGGGTGTATACCTTGTAGTTCTTTCCAGAGAGGGAGATTTCAGGCAAATAGCAATAAAATGTAGACAAAGATCTACATCAGATTTGAGAAAAGGTTTGATGAAAACCTACACACATTTTGTCACATCATCCGGAACGAGAAAACAATGACTGGATTGTTCAAACAAAAAAGAAGGAAAAATATTTTTTTTTTCAAAACGTGTGAAAGACATCCTCTTCTACATAAGCATGCATAATCAGTACTATTCATAAATAGAATAGAAAATTATTTCTCATATTTTTTTTAATTCATGTCACCAACAGTTTCTGTGATTCCAATTTCAGTATCCTTACATAAAATATTTTTAAAAATAACTACACAGACATTGTTTTATTTACATAATATTAATTTCAGATTATAAAAAAAAGTAGAGAATGGCTTAGTAAAAAAACTTTATTGTAAACATCTGAGGTAAAAAAAAAATATCATTGACAAAAAATAAAAAAGATGTTTCTAAGAACTAATTCTATTTTTTTAATTATAATTTCTCCATTAAGATTGTGCCTATTAAAATATTATTGGAAATACTTGTTGTAGAAGAAATTCAACTTAAGAAATAATTTTTTTATGAATTGTAAATTCACAGAAGTGTGTGAGGGAGAGTGAGAGTATACTAACGTTGCCCTATTCAGCTACTCGAGGGCTTATGGAGATGTACCTCGTGATTTCAAACCACACTCAAGTGACGAGAGAGACGCCTGAGCTGGCACCCATTTCCTAAGTTCTGCATTCTACCAAAGGGAGGACATTTTAACCACGAGTCTTTTACCGTGAGGAAATTTCAGAAATGAGTAAGCAGTAATTTGAGTGAAACAATACCATTTCTATCTTTCAATATTTCACCAAGATAACCAAATTAATTAAACGAGATAATGCTCAAATTAGTCCACATATGCTGTGAAACAATTTTGCATCACTTACAGGTAAAAACACTGAATTGTCGTTAAATATACGGTGAAAGAGGATGAATTGTATGGACATTAGTAGCTCTCAGAACTTTTTTATTTATGTATAAAACTTTGTATTACTTCTCAACAGAAGTTTGATTTAAAGCGACAATAACAAAAATATTACAAATAGTTTACAGTTTAACATAAATTGATCTTTTTAGCTACATGTATTCAGAAGGTTCACAAATAAAAATTCTTGCATTCCTAAAATGAAAAGAGAGTCTCAAGAATTTCTAATACAGAAAAAAACGAAAGAAAATGTGGTTCAAAATAGAACAGAGAAAAAAGAAAGAAATATCTTTATCAAGTTTTTTTAAAGTTGATGATCACTGACCTTCTTTTTCCTAAAGTTGTCTTTCGAGAGTCCAAGAAAAGTTTCCTTAGCCTGAAATAAACTAAAGACAAAAAAATCCGAAAACTTTAAAGTCTCTGATTACCATACAATTGTTTAATAATGCAGAATTTCTTGTGAGGAAAATTACGAGGATTATTCTTAGAAAATAAAGGATGTCTTGGCATAAATAAATAGATAGAAATGAATCATTTCAACAAAAATTATTTACAAAATCACATCACTCTGCTTTTCAATTTAGTCATTCAAAGCTATTGTATAAAAGTGTTTGAGGCTTACCATGGGAAAGACACATGTAGTGTGCTTAAAGTAAAATGCTGGTTTTCTTGAATTTTATCTTCAGCTTATGCCTTTAACCCATCCATGGACACAAAAGGCTATTGATTATTGTCTTGAACTCGTGGACAGCATGTCACGATTTTCTGCCCTGGGCAACTAAGACTTGACATGCAGATACACTGAAGCACGTTAAATCTATCGTGGGTCAAATCCTTGGTTGATGTGGTGTGGAAGCTAGGACGGGGGTGTTCCAGGTCAAGTGCCGTCCTCGCTGATCACATGACTCGAATCAAAAATAGGAGGTATTTCGAAATTAGGCGTGTTGCTTAAAAGTTACACGTTAATAAACACTCACTCCTTCACTGAAATCTTCCATAAGACGTGATTTTCTCCCACTCCGAGGACCATATACGCAGGTTATTCTATATTAAAACTTAAGATATCCGACAACATTTCGGAACCGGGATTTTAAAAAAACGCATAAATGGATAATTTCCTTGATATTTAGTATATTTCAGATTAGAATACATGCATAAAATTGTTTTAAAGGACATTTTGACAAAAATAAATTATTTAAATATAATATTTTGGCGAAAAATTAACTTAAAATAATCTTTTTCCCAAATGTTCTCCTTTTGTGAAAAATGGTTCTATTATAATAATATTTTGCCTGTATATAACTCAGACCTCTCTACAGAGGCTTAACAAGAATTTTTGAAAAATTTACTTTATTTTCAGAGTTACCACCAATTGAAATAATTATTGGCGTTTTTTCTTAATATTGCTACCCTCTGTTGTCGTAAAATATTAATAAACCCACTTCTAAGTTATATATTTAAAAACCTCTAGTTGTGCCTCTGTAGAGAGGTCTGAGCTATATACAGGCAAAATATTATTATAATAAAGGGTGTTTTTTTAGAGATATAGAACTTTAAATTGCAATAAAACAACGATGCATTATTCGATTAACATGATTTTTTTTATTCGAAAGATAATCTTGTGACATTACATTTTAAATATGATTTCTGGCATAGGACTGCCACGGCGGGCTCGGATGTAGTCCAATCTGGACGTCCAATTTTCGATGAGTTTTTCCAACATTTGTGGCCGTATAACGGGAATAACACGGCGAATGTTGTCTTCCAAATGGTCAAGCGTTTCTGGCTTATCCGCATAGACCAATGACTTTACATAGCCCCACAGAAAATAGTCTAGCGGTGTTAAATCGCAAGATCTTGGAGGCCAATTCACAGGTCCAAAACGTGAAATTAGTCGGTCACCAAACGTGTCTTTCAATAAATCGATTGTGGCACGAGCTGTGTGACATGTTGCACCGTCTTGTTGGATCCACAGCTCCTGGACATCATGATTGTTCAATTCAGGAATGAAAAAGTTAGTAATCATGGCTGTATACCGATCACCATTGACTGTAACGTTGTGGCCTTCATCGTTTTTGAAGAAGTACGGACCAATGATTCCACCAGCCCATAAAGCGCACCAAACAGTCAGTTTTTCTGGATGTAACGGTGTTTCGACATACACTTGTGGATTAGCTTCACTCCAAATGCGGCAGTTTTGTTTGTTGTCGTAGCCATTCAACCAGAAGTGTGCTTCATCGCTGAACAAAATTCGCTTATGAAAATCGGGAACAACGGCAATCTCGTTTTGGGCCCATTCGACGAATCTACGCCTTGCTTGATGATCGTTTTGATGAATTGCCAAACCAAACAGAATAAATCACTTGACAGCTGTTAAATCAGTCGCCATCTTGGAAAGTAATGCCAACTTAAACTTCTATACCTGGAAATAAACACTCTTTAGAAGCATTTTTCACAAAAAGAGAACGTTTCGAAAAAAGTTATTCTAAGATAATCTTTTCCAAAATTTTGTATTTAAATAACTGTTTTTGTCAAACTGTCCCTAAAACAATTTTATGCATATATTACAATCTAAGTGACACTAAATATCATGAAAATTATCCATTTATGCGCTTTTGCAAAATCACGGTTCCGAACGTAGTCGGATCCTAAAGCTCCATTGAAGCTTTGTCACCACAGAAGTTACTTACTCTTACATTTACATTTCAAAAGAAAAACATTTTGTGCATTCAAAAAATTAATGCACTACGCACTTCACATTTAAGAAGATTTTCGATTTGTGCAGCCATTTTGAAAGTTTACAGAGCAAAAGACGCACGATCAATCAGCCACAAAACTCAGCTTAAATTGAAGTGAGAGAAGACACTGACCGACTCTCATCCAGTAGCAGCGGTACGATATCAGAGCCGACGGTGGTGCTTAATCGTTCTTTAGTTTCTTGTTGATCTTTTTAGTTTGGGAAGAAAACTATTACTAACATGCAAATTTAAAGAGGAAATATTAATCTAGGAAAAATTGAGCGATTAAGGATTATATTTTTTTCAGAAATGAAGCATTACATTTAGCATTTAATCACTGATGTTAATTAACATAAATTATGATAATTTTTCAAAAAGGTTTTTTAATATCTTTAATTTTCTTTTTCCTTTACCCATTTAAGAAGTTTTTTTCTTCAAAACGTATCAAGCTTTCGTTCACATCAGAAAAAATGCCGAAAAATAAAAAAAATATTTCATGATTTTACGCAATATTGAATAAAATATAAGTGTTTAAGCATTTCGTTGACAACTCAAAATTAATCTTTGAAAAAACACAGACATGATTAATTATAAACATCTCCTAAAAGCCTAAACCAATTAACAATATGCATCAAACTTAGACTGTGCTTTCTAATAAAAAATTATCAACGGAAATGCATTTCTGTAAATTGTCTGCTCTTTTTCCAAAAAAATTTATTCTTTTATTTAAAGAAAACGATTGATTTATCAATGTAATAACTAAAAGCTCCGTCAGCAAATAATTCAATTTCGCCAATTATTAAAAATTAAATAAAAGTCCTGAGTCAGAACTGTTTATACTCATATAAGTAGCTCACTTGGTAAATAAGTTTTTCTGCATTCTTTTATATTCTCAAAAAACAAAACAAAAAATATTGTTCAAAATTAAAATATTTTTGGTATTAGATATATATGTATGTAATAAAAATAATAAAAGTAGTATTTTTTAATTATCTTCATCTTTAGCAAATTATTAATACTTAAATTCACCCAAGTAGTAGTTAAATCATATGTAATAAGTCTACAAAAGTCTTTACTATCCTAATATGAAAATTATAGAGCATTCACGTGCTAGTTAAAAGAAAGGTCAAATAGTTGTGTGCAGATCCATGTACATAAGTACTATAAATGTAGAACCCGTTGTGAGACGGTCTTTTTTTATGCGGTTTGTTTTGTGCAATATTTTTTAATACTTTTTGCTCGATCTTTTTGTTTGCGGTTTATGAATTTTAATGGTCTTAGCGCCACTGTGTAATGTTTTCTATCAATGTACATACAAACACTTCTCGGCAATGCAAGCTTAATTGTTTTCTCTCAACGCATTAGCAGCACACGCTTGATTGAAGAAGAAACTTTCAATGACTTTAAAGTTATCAATAATTTGATTGATTACAAAAACGGGCAAGAACCGTATTCTTTAAGAGTGGATATAGTATATGCACACAGGGATTCAGTATTCCAACAAATTGGAAGAGCATTTTCTTAAAACAGATACCAATTCGGAAAGGAGTTTGAAACTCCAAAAATCGCTTCAATCAGGCATTTATGGTTATCGTGATGTTCACGAGCAACTGAAAAACCGACCATCGTGACAAAAACTTGTCACTTACTTTATGGTTCCAAAAAATAAATTAATTGGTATTGTATCTTCAGGTGACGAAAGTGATTTGGAATTAATTCATCACAGGAAGATGCGCGATTTGGATTACGATGTGCAGCAGTGAATCATGTATGAGCATTATGAAAATTTCTCCATGTATACAACGATAAGTTAAATGCTTTTAAAATGTTTCCATGCGGAATTTAATAGTTTAATTTTTTGGAAAAACTTTCTAATAGATTTCGTAGGCAATTGACATATTTTTTTTATGATGTCAATCTCCACCGCATAGTTTTTTTTTTCTGTAGTATATCGCCAAAGTTGTTAGTTATATGTAAGTGTTTATGGAATGTTCGTATATTCTTTTTCGTGCCGAATTTTTTATGCGATCTCTATCTACATCACAAAAACAGGTTTTACCGTATACTTTAAAGAATTTTGAACAAAAACTCTTTAAGGGAGATTTTGTTCTTACTTCACCCTCGAAGAAATAATTCACAGAAAAATTACCTTCAATCGGAAAACTCGATTTTTAATAATGATTTCAGTTAAATTGAAGGAAATGTTTACCAAGAAGGATGGATAAAATTAATAGTTTATTTTTGTGTAAGATTTTTTAAAACATTTTACATCCAGTTTTTGCTTCTTCATATTAGTAAAAATATGCTATTTTACCTCTAGGATGTAACATATTTTCCATATATGTTTGAAATAAGAAATTTCAAGGTTGATTGTTTTATAAGAAAAATATTAATTAACTTTCATTAATTATGAATTCACAAGAAAAAAAGAATAACGTAATTTAAAAGCATTATAACTTTCTGTAGATAAGCATTTCAAAGTATAAAACATATTCATTTACATATGGATAAAATGAAATCCATTACATTCCCGAATAATTTTTGTGGTTCAAATATTTTAAAGCATTGACTTAAGCATTGTATTTTGTATTTTTTAGGTGATTATAGAAACGAAATATATATTACATGTATTAATCATCTTGTTTTTAATTTTCTGAGTTGTGCTGAAACATAACATAATAATTTTAAAATAAAGAAAGCAAAGTTGATTTTTCCCCGTATATTGCATATTTGTAATTTTTATTTTTTTACAAATGTTTTAATTCAAATAAGCTTACATTTCGAATGATATCAATGCATAATCTAAGTTAATAATATTTTCAAAATCAGAAATTTATAAATAATCTTATAGTTTCAAATTCTCTTTAAATCATAAAGCATTTTTTATAGTTTACTTTTAATCTTGCACTTAATATGAAAAGCGTTGAAAAAGAAAGAGTGTGAAAATCAAACTAATGCGCAGTAGAAACTATTATTTATAAATAACAGTTTCATTTACTTTCTGAATATTTTCTTTTCAAAACAAAAAAAAAAAAAAAAAAAATGGAGCGGGATTTTTATTTGTTTTTAATTAGCTATTCAAATCTCAAATATTAGTAGTATTAGTAATGGTATTACTACGATTTAATCTGACGTTTGAATATAAATAGAAACTTTAAAAAACGTTAGTGATAATTTTAATTCTAAAGATCAATTATAATGTTTATGTAAAAATAAATGAAAAGGAATAAGAAATCGAAATAAAGAGATTTATGCATGATGCGAACACATTCTTAAAATATTCTCACTGAATATTGAGATGACAAATTTCTGTTGGGAATTAGAGAGGTTGGGACTTTATATGCCTTTTCTCTTTTTAAAAGTTATTCCTAATATAAGTTTTTTGATAATTATGAAACACTTGTCACCTTTATGACACATACTCTATTACTGTTTATTTTTAATTACTTTTATACATGTATGGTGTCTTTGATAAACAGCAAGTCAATGACAGTGAAAAAACTACCAATAAATTACTATCAATTAATTTTTTAGATGAAAACATATATGATTTAACTACATAGTTGAAACAAAAAAATAAAATATATTAAACTATATCAAGATTTTTTTCCAAATTTTAAATTCAAAATAAAACTTCATGTAGAAAAAAAGTGATCTGAATATTATAATCATTTAAATAACAAAAAAGGTGTTCCTGGACATTTACGAGCTTAGGTTTAATTATTAAAGAACATGAGATTAACATATTTTATAAGAATGTGAGTGTATAAAAGTAAGGTACATAATAATTCATTTATTATATTATATACGATGCTATATAACAATGTGGAGCATTTCACTTGATAGGGAAGAAAAAAGCAGCACATTAATGCACAAAATTTATTCATGATAATATGAAAGATCAAGGTGAAAGAGTGCATAAAAAAATACAAAAATGTTTGAACTCATGCATTTTCTTAGAAATAATAAAACAGAGTTAAATACAAATGTTGCCTTCTCATCAAATCCAGAAACTATATTTTTGTTCGAAGTATGATGGTTTGTTTTTAGTACTCACATAAGCCTCTTCCTCTACTACATAATTATATCCTGGAAATCTTGCTGTCTCTACCGCATTCAATCTCGAACTCTGTATCAACCGGATTCAATTCCATTTTAAAATCTAAGTTTGAAACCGCAGGTGTATATACCATCTGTTCAATTTTTTAGAAGACGCAGAGGAAAGTTGTGCTGTGGTAGAAACAATTTATTTTCATCCGTTCAGTAAAAGGGTTCTTTCCTTTTTCCTTGATTTCTGTTTTCCGAAAAGAAAATGTTTTCTATTCTTACATTTTGCTTCCTATATTGTTTTGGTAGAACATTTCAGATAAGACTTCTGGATCAAGTATTCTACAGCTTTTATAACTGTGGCTTTTTTAGATTTCATTTCCTCATTTATGAGGCAGTAATTGTGCACGCATGCAATCCTTTTATGTTTTTTAGTCAAAAACATAAAATGTTTTTAAATGAAAGACGATATCATTAAAAATCTAAAAATAAAGCTTATGGTTACAGGGTTTTTTTCAAAGAAAATTTGGCATATTCAAATAAAATTCATTATAGCTATTTTTAAATAGATGTATAAAGAAAAGCGATACTCATCACGATATCTCCAGAAATATTAAACCTACAGGCTTTTAAATTTGGTAAGAATGTACCTTTCACTGATTAGAAATCCTATAAGAACGGATTTTACAAAAATTGACACCCAAGGAGCATTATAAAGGGGTTAAGGGACTTTAGAGATACATATTTCTGTTTTTAAACTATTTTAGACCTATATGCCTTAATTTTTGCAATCATGTTCCTTTTTATAAGTAGAGTTCCGTTTCGAGGGGGTTTTGCTAAAGTAAACCCTCAAGGGGTATTGCGCGGAGTTAAGTGGAGTTATATACGAATATCCCCGTTATGAAACTGTTACATCTACAGACTAAATATAGAAGGCACGTTCCTTTTA
The DNA here is from genome assembly GCA_019973935.1 of Trichonephila clavipes. Taxonomy (NCBI): domain Eukaryota; kingdom Metazoa; phylum Arthropoda; class Arachnida; order Araneae; family Nephilidae; genus Trichonephila; species Trichonephila clavipes. Next base: position 157,763 of record BMAU01019067.1, on the reverse strand, counting down.
TGGAGTATAGATCCGCTACAAAAGAGGTTTTGCAAAAATCTTCCACAAGAGGGTTTGCAACAGCTTACGGTTGTGACTTTAACCCCTCACCACATCTCTTGCATTTGATATGCATGTTGCCTTTGTTCAATTGAAATGCACTAAAACGGATCTAATAGGAATCGACTGTGTAAGACAGTGATACTCAACCTGCGGCCCGTCGTCATTTTTCAGTGGCCTGATCATGGCCCATTGCACTAAGAAATTCAATCATTGCAGAAGAATGCACACAAAATTCATGCATTCAAGTGTATCAATTTTACTAGCAATTTATTTCTTTTTTCATAGTAGAATGTAAGCAAGAGGCTTTGTCATAGAGGAAGGAAAAAAATAGAAATTATCCCTTAACTCAGTAAAAATTTATGAAAATAAATATTTGTGTGTGTGTGTTTAATACAAAAGTTAATATAGTATTAAAATAAAAGTCAAACATGTGAGTTTTATAATACTCTAATCAATTTTATATATCAATGGTCTTATCGTGTATTTTTTTGAAGTTATAATTCTTATTGCGCGTTTGGGAAAAAGATGAAGGTAAATTTTTACGATGCGCGTGCATACCGTCACGGCACAGATGAACGCGCACACCGTTGTCTAATATTTTAACATGCCGCTTTTTTGATACTAGAAGACTAATATTTTGGGCATCGCAATAACTATTGTTATAAACCATATATGTTTGGATGTATCCCCCATGTGCATTCACGCCCTCTACAGCTTTTTGGCCAATATCTGAGCACCCGAGCCTGACAGTCCATTCGGACCAGGCTCATTCAAACCTTCCCTATCATCTCTTCCAGTTAATATATAATTCCATGTACTCAAAAGACTTTTTCTTCCACAGTTTTTAATTGTTTTAAACTCTTTGAATTTGTTTAAATACGCCATATCTTAGTTCCTCTTTGAATCTCGGACTTGAGATTTGAACCAACTGTTCCACTCGTCGAGACCCATCTAGTAATCTACATCATAGACATTCTGTAGGCATGGGTAGGGCTTAAGCACTAAAATTTCATGCCCCCATGTCAATCGTATGGGGACTGAAAAAATTTCACCCCTAAGGAATTGCGCTTGGGACTTGATCTTTGGATGTCCGCCATATTTTCTTATTAGCGCGAGCTTTTGTGAAATTGGTCCCCTCCTGTGCTCCCTCCTACAGGGCTTCCCCAGAAATAACTCGAATCTAATGCCACCTTGGTCAACCGCACCAGCTGGATTAAATTGTTCTCCCTATGAACATCCTAGGTATATTTTTTCAGGACCATAGCCCCATTTCTTCACCCAAACTTTGCATTTTAAAATTATTTTAAAGTTGTAAATTTTTCAAATCTTGCATAGCTCCGAAGAATTTTCAGTGTCGTTAATGAATCTCAGACCATAGGTTCTCCTCGTTAAACTCTTTCATCTATTATAATTCGTGTGCAGATAGTGGACCTAGAAGGGGGTGTTATCACTAAAATTAGGATCCCCATGTTATTCCTATTCGGTTCAATCTTTTGATGGCCTCTCGATATTACAGATACAGAAGGATGAAACTTTGGGATCACTTACCACTATGTGTATCGTTGGGATGTACGTGAACATTTACGCCATGCTAGATCCCCCCACCCGGGGAGTTAGTTTCGTTTTCCATTCACGAGCTAGCGCCACCCCATTTGCAACTACAGCCTCCAGACAGGTTCGAAAGGATTCATCTTGTGTGTCCTCACAACCAGGCTGAGTTTTCAGTTGCTGGGTGCCCTGCTTCTATTATTTTAATTGTTTTAAATCTTTTAATTATTTTTTAAAATGACTATAACTCGAAGGCTCTTCAATGCGCTGTTTTAATTTTTTCAGGAACGATTCTTCCAACCAGGGCATTCAATATGAGGTCTCAGATGTCACATTCGGTTCACCTCATCTCCAAATAGAGTCAGCCAAAACACCCCATATTGTTGGTCGTGTTGTCCCTGTGCAGGGGATTTTAAAATTTATTTAAATCTTGATTTTCTTGGGTTTGGCTGGTCCGATTGACTTAAGGTTAATATCGTTCAACTTTGCAAGTGAAAGCCTTTTATCCTTGGCCCAGCTTGCCCTTCTCAAGATTTTTTGAAAGATTTTAATCTTGTTACGTTAAAGAAGTATAACTTCTTACGTGCGTACATAAGTACACACACATACTTTTTTCATTATTCTCATGTTGTGGCCCTCCTGAAATAACTGTCATGCCTATGCTGCCCGCTTGAAATACCTATCATGTGCTTGTGGCCCGGTGGGAAAAAAAGGCTGAGTAGATGTGGCGTAAGGGGTTACTGCAGCGTTTCTCAAACTGTGGGGCGTGCCCCCCTTGAGGTGCGTGATAATTGTACAAGGGGGGCGCGAGCATATTGAAAAGTTGGAATCTAAAGATTATTCAAAACATTATTAATTTACTGAAAGTAAGCAAACAAAATACTTTATTACATAATAAAATATAAAATACACATTTACACTGATAAAATACACTTATAAATGTATTAGTACTGCATGCTACATTTTACAATTAATTTAGATACGTGTACTGCACAATGTATTTTATTATTAATTTAACAATACTAAGAACAAGTTTGATAATTACCAGTGACCCCACGGGGTTATATTAACAGTTACCTTGATGATTTGTACGGTTTATAATTAATTCATTAACTGCCTATTGAAAGTTACGTGGTTCGGTCCTCAATGCTGCGGTTTTCCATGTAGATGCGCGCATTTTGATGTTATTTTCTGTGGGGAGGACAAAAGGAATAAATAAGCAAAATATTCTAAATTAAGTAAATCCTTTGCACAGACTGCCAAAGTCCCTTTATTGTATTTTAAAACCTTAGGAATAATTTTATGGATAGCAGGTCACGAAAAATATCATGCATTGGAAAGACGTACATATACGTCCAGAAGATTAATGCTTTCTTTGGGTGAGACGTTTATATACGCCGGTAGCACATAAGAGGTTTAAGTCATACACACACACACACTACACTACACTACCCACACACTGTACCTTTAGTGTAAATGTATTATTCGATTGACATGATTTTTTTTTATTCAAAAGATAATCTTGTGGCATTACATTTTAAATATGATTTCTGGCATATGATTGCCACGGCTGGCTCGGATGTAGTCCAATCTGGACGTCCAATTTTCGATGACTTGTTCCAACATTTGTGGCCGTATATCGGCAAAAACGCGGCAAATGTTGTCTTCCAAATGGTCAAGCGTTTGTGGCTTATCCGCACAGACCAATGACTTTACATAGCGCCACAGAAAATAGTCTAGCGGTGTTAAATCACAAGATCTTAGAGGCCAATTCACAGGTCCAAAACGTGAAATTAGGCGGTCACCAAACGTGTCTTTCAATAAATCGATTGTGACACTAGCTGTGTGACATGTTGCGCCGTCTTGTTGGAACCACAGCTCCTGGACATCATGATTGTTCATTTCAGGAATGAAAAAGTTAGTAATCATGGCTCTATACGGAGATCACCATTGACTGTAACATTGTGGCCTTCATCGTTTTTGAAGTAGGATTCCACCAGCCCATAAAGTGCACCAAACAGTCAGTTTTTCTGGATGTAACGATGTTTCGACATACACTTGTGGATTAGCTTCACTCCAAATGCGGCAGTTTTTTTTTGTTGACGTAGCCATTCAACCAGAAGTGCACTTCATCGCTAAACAAAATTCGCTTATGAAAATCGACCATTATTTTCGAAATAAAATTGCACAATTTGAAAGCGTTGTTCAGGGGTGAGTCTATTCATGATGTATTGCCAAACCAAACTGAGAATAAATCACTTGACAGCTGTTAAATCGGTCGCCTTCTTGGAAAGTAATGCCAACTTAAACTTCTATACCTGGAAAAAAAACACTCTTTATAAGAATAAATTTTTACACCATTGAATGCTTATCGCTAGAGAGAGATCTCGGATATCCATAATATATAAACAGTATTTATTCATACAACAATTTGATAAACCCAATGAAGCAGGTGGATAACGACTGGTATTAAATATTCTAAAACAATATAGATATTATTGTTGAATCACGAGATAAAGTCCATATTATTTTGCTTGAAAATTAATGATTTCCTTTAAATATCTTATTTAGCTTAATTATTCGCCAGGTGCAATAGTTTTCATTCCCATGAGGGGCATACATTGTGAATTGCTTACAATATTAAAAAAGGCAAATGACGTTCAGATTGTATTCTTTATTTTGTAGAACGCTGCAATCGTAAATTTTTATTTAGTCACTACATTAGATGCATATATTCCAGAGTAACAGCTATGATTATGTTAAAAAATTTTACTATCCAGTTTTCCGCTTAATTCTAGAAACTGGGTATTTCCCTCAATTTCTCATTATCACTATTTTTCATCGATATTTCTTTAAAAATCACCTTCCATTTCTCTAATGTTTTTAAAATATATTGTTCTGTGTTGGATGTTATTTTTTAGCTCTACCCCGCACCTCATGAAAAAAAACCGAGTAGATTGAAAATAAATTCAAGAGAAGGCAAAAGTTACATGCAAAATACTGAACATTTTACACAGATTGAAATAACATAAACAGCGAATTTCATCATTTGAAGCACATTAACTCCAATATTTCTTAGGAATTGAAGAGTATGCTTCAATAAATGAATATAGGAAGGAAAGATTATTAACACTTCAGCGAGTAATTCTTTAGAATAAAAGAAATTTAATATTGTACATATATGTTGATACGACGCTCCCGGTGGTATAGTACAAAAAAATAGCATTAAACTTTTTTTATTCACTTTGGTCAAGAAAGTATTAAACGTAGAAAAGTGTTAAAATCTTTAATAACTATTTAATTTTTTGCAATCATGGTACATTCAATTTCGTTTTTGTTTCTTTAGGAAATAGAAGTGCAAGATATAACATAATCACCCCCGACATTGATACCAGTTGCAATCCGGATGAACATTGACTCGTAAAGATGACGAATACTATCCTATGGGATTATTATTATGCACATTTCAAATAAGGAATAAGATGGGATTGATTAAAAATCAAAGGAATCAAATCAGATCTCAAGCGTACTTCATTTTCTATAGAGCATGCGCTGTTTCGCATAGATCTGGTGATTGCTCCTGTGGTGGTTAGAACCCGCGACCTTCGGGTTCATAGCCTGGTAACGTTTCCACTAGACAAAAGTGATAAACTCTGTCCGGAAGCTGTTACTGACTTTTATCTAGATACTGCTACACTTCTCTCTCACCAGTGAGTCGGTGGATAGGCGAACTATATTTTTCTTCTTTGTTATGAAAAGTGTGTTTATTTATTTATTTATTTTATTTTATTTATTTTCTTATTGTTATTTATTATTTTGTATTTTTTATCTTTTTTTTTTACTTTTTTGCGGTAGACAGCACAACGACAGTTCAGAAATTTATGCTTCCTCAATTCAGTCAAGGTCACCAATGTTTTGGTTAGAACCCTCCACCTTCGGGTACGCAGCCTAGTAACATATCCACTAGAAAAAAGTGATCATCTCTGTCCGGAAGCTGTTACTGGCTTTTATTTAGAAACTGCTACATTCTTGTCAGGGGACATGTTATTGTTGGTATACTGTCTTGCTTTAATCCTAGAATGCTACTCATTCGTCCAGCAGACTACTGCTATAACAAATAACCTTGTACTCTCCCCCAAAGAAAAACAGGAAATGTCAGGACATGCTACTACGGATAATGCATTTATTTTTCTCAAAACATTTTCGCATATAGTATTTTTAGAACAATATTAATCTGAGAGACGAATGGGTAGCAGTAACGTTTGGAATTGAGAATATGTCTTAGTTTTATTTGTTTTTCCTGCGTTTTCGAGATGATTTCAAAACGTTTTCACCAAGAAAACTTTTGGGGCAAACCTGAGACTATCTGAGAATTATTAAAATGGTTAATTAATGACGATACTTTTATTTCTGAAGATGAATCAGAAACTGAATGAAATGATGAGTTCAAATTCATGAATTTACACATAGCATGATAAATATCAGTTTAGTTAATGCATATGTTATATGTGTACACAATAGGGCTCGCAAATTTGAAAAACCATTATTTGGAAGAAAGTTTGCGATAAAGTTAAGTGAATCTCTCTTTTCGCCATAGTTGAAGAAACGTATACATGTATCAACAAGGACATCCCCGATGAACAAGGACAATTATCTGTGAACTTTTGAAATCGGAGCAGAACATTGAACCACCTGAACCATTGGAAACTAAAACCAGGGAAATCTGTGCCTTTTGTCCATGTAAGTTGCTTAGAATGACATGAACATTTTATTTATCATATTCTAGAGCAATGTGCGAAGAAACCCACGCTAAAATGCGTAAAGATTGTTTCGAAAATAAGTAATTTTTCTTTCTTGCTTAAGTCAAGATTGAATGTTATGAAATAATCTACATTTAGTACAATTTTTTTTTTTTATTAACTTCTAAATGAGTTTTAAGCTTGTTAAAACTCTTGTCGTCTGGGAGACGAATGGTTACCATTCCCGTAAGTTTTTTAAAGTGTAGCATTCTAGGATTAAGGATAAAGTGGATGATAACCAAAAGTAAAGAGTTATCAAATAAAATGACAATCTACACTATTCAAATTCGTAGCTAAACAAATGTTATCTATCTATCTATCTGAATACGTGTATGTATCTTTTCACGAACCGCACATCGCAGAAATTGGCCGAAAGTGCCAAAAGACTGGAAATGATCCGAAGAATCCCCTTTTCGACTATTTATATTCCAATATTACAATTATTTAAAAAGATATTAATTAAAGTTCTTGAAACGCAAAATTATTTTGCGTTAGGTCTTTTTTATCGCCGAGCGGCGAAGTTCCAAATCTTCAACGGTTTTTTTTTATCCCCGACGCTTTTAAAACACGATTGAATTTTTTTTATGAGACTCAGGAAAAAAATATTAACAGAATCGAAAAGATAATTTACTTCGCCACGATACGGTATAGAGAGGTTATTTTACAAAATAATTGTATTTTCTATTTTTTACGATTATTTTTCTAAAATGAGTCATAATTGACAAGTCTTTATGAAAATGATTTCTAAATCTTTCCGTTTGCATTTTCTTTCACGTTAATGAAATGATATTCTACATTTAAAAAGTCCATGCTTTTGTCTTTTAGAATCAGTCATTTAAAAAATAAAATGCCAAAAACGTTTTTTACAGTTTTTCAAAATACTCAAAATATTATTTAAATACTTAATAACTTTTTTTTGCAAAATTAATCTCACGATACGTTTTTTTTCCGTGTGTAGAACAATATTATGCGTAATATGTAAAAAGTACCTAAAAATTACTGGGTTTTTTAAAAAAACGTGTGCTTCGTTGTTTCCCTTTTTGCAAGAATTATTTAAGTATTATTTTTGTTCAGATTTTTTGTTTAAAAATTACCGTTTCTGTGCAATCGATATATGAAGTTAAATGCATTAACTGAAAAATGAAGTACGAAAAAAATTAAAACTGTAACAAATAACGCAATTTTACTATAGCCAAGGTTTTGGCGGCGAAATATGTGGACCGTCGCCAAAAGCCCTCATGTAGCTAAACAGGGTGACGTTAATATTCAATCAATTAATCAATGGGCGGCGAAAACCTGTTTGGCACCAAACGAGTATTTTCTTTTTTTCTTGTTACGTTTGATGAAATGTTATTCTAGAAAAGAAGATAAACTTATAAATATTGAAAATTACCATATTTGGCGAAATTGAATATTACTTCCTTAAGTTTTTAATCATCCCCCCTTCCCGAAGATTTCGTTTCAGGATTAGTTAGAGCGCTGGATTACTAACGTTTGTACCCGGGTTCGAAACATCATCATCGCTTAATTTTTAAAAGTTTTAAAAAAATACTCAAAATTTCATTCGCGCATTTTATAACTTCACCAGCAATTTTGTAATTGTAAAGATAATTTCCTTCGTCACGATACAGTATGTTTTTATTTTCTTACAAAACTGCGATACTGTACATATTTTGTAATTTTTTCTAAAACGAATCAATATTGTTGCCTTTATATGGAAATGATTTTTAAAAAACTCATACTTTCATATTTTAGAGTTAGTGATTTAAAAAATAAAATGCTAAAAGCTTTTTTTTTACTAATTTTTTAAAAAAATACTTGAATTTTAAGTATTTAAAAACTACTTATCAAATTCAAATTTTTTTACAACTTCTTCATTTATAAAAAATAATTCCATGAAATTTTTTTCCCGTGTATCGAACATTTCAAAAATGCTCACAACTTTAATTCAACATTTAATATAGCTGTGTTATTTTGTAATTATAAATTTTCTACTTTTTTCAACATACAGCTATTTTTAAAAAAGGTACATTTTCGTTATCGCGATCTAAAAAGTTGCAAAGTGAGTGAATGAATATTAAAGTCTCACTGTTCACTTATTACTCGAGAGCTTTTGGCGACGCACCACGACATTTTGAACCATTGTCAATTGACGCGGATGAGACTTGATCTGACACCCATCTCTCTTAACTACCATACTACACCAATGCTACGACGCATTAGAAGTGCTGATTTTGTAGAGGAAAGGGAACATTTATAAAAGTAGAGAAAGCCCGTGCAACTGCGGGCTATGCAGCTAGTTTCAATATAATACCAGGATGGTGGTCAGTGCGGCAGTTGATAGGTTAATATATCTTACAGCTTCCCTTTAAGTCTTCAGGTATATCTTCGCAGTTTACCGGGAATTTAATTTTAGCGGGACTCATCGCTAAATGTAATTCTACTCCATTTTGCGAATTTTCCCAAATAGTAAAAATAAAACTGTAAAGCTCATTATTTTTTCATCGTCTTAATGTTATTTGTATGAAAATATTTAGAATAAATTTATAATCGCCAGATTCCAAATGACATTAATAAGCCAAGTACATTAATGATATGGATTGTCAAATTTACGGTTGCAGTCTTATGTGGTGACGTGAGTACAGTGATATTAAGTTCAAATAAAAAAAATAGGATACGTCGACTGTAGGCAGTAAGTTTTGTATTACAATTTTCAAAATGCAATATGTTTCATGCTTCAAGAAACGAAAAAAAATATTCACAGTTACGTTTATCATTCAATAATAAATATATGTTCATAATTAAAATCTACTGAAAATACTCAATCTCTTATTGAATAGACTTCTGCGGAAAATTATAACAATTCAAATTAAAATTGATTCATATTCAGTATTTAAATTAAATTTAAGTAACGTTAATAAGATATCACTAAAAATATTTTAAAGTGAATCCTATTCCATAAAATATAACATATTCCTTTTAATGTCAAATGAATATTTCGAGTGCCTAAAAATTTCATGTATCTCTGCAATGCACATTAAGTAAATGGAATTATTGAATTAACTGCTTGCGGAATCACGGAGCGATGCTATTTTCTATTTACAACATTTTATTCAAAAACATTTGATAAAGAAGTATATAATGACTCGTGTCGCTATAAATTTCGTCAATAGGTTTATCAAAAAATTGTTTTATTGGTTTCAGAGAATGTATGAGATATAACAAATAAAAGTGTTTATAGATAAATACACCTATTATATATATATAATCTTTTAAAATATTTCTAATAAGGATATTTGTGAATATACCATTAATTTAAATGTTTTGTGGGAAGGAAGATAGTCTTTCATTTGATAAGTAGGTTATTTTACTTGTCGAAAAAGAACAAATAAAATCAAATAGCGAAGATTGAAACACCTGAATTTTATTGCTAGTTTATGGATTTCTAATCTGAAATATTACTTAAATCTCTAAACTAAATTCAACAGACACTAAATGCAAAATGTAGCGTTTTTGATGCTGATACAATTTTGTTCTTTTCCTCCAGATATAATTAATGAGTAAAAATAAGAATACTATGAATAAATTTTGAGAAAAATGTTAGATAAGTATTAGTAATATTTTTATAGAATATTTTAGTAAGATACACGTTTTTTAAACTGAATGAAGTTGAATAAAGTTTAAATTCAACTTCCTGATGCAATAAAATTTTTTATAAAAGTAACTTCGTGATATAAAGGGGGAACAAAATTATGTATGGAGCAATCAAATTCATTATATATATATATGTAAATTATAAATGCGTGGTGTGCGTGTATGTATACACACCCACCCACACCTACATCTGCCAAATTTCAAAGCAGCTGATTGCCCCACCCCTTTCAAATCAAAACGAAAGTCCCTTAGCTCTTTTCAGCCTCATCAGAAAATTTAATTGGTTAAAATAGTTTATTTTTACCGGTAAATCTTTCCGTAAAGAAGAGAAGTGAATAGTTGCAGCTATTTGCTTACTTTCTCATAATTCATGCACGGTTTTTTACCACGTTAAATATAACGCAGTTCTTCTGTTTAATTCAATTTTTCATCACCAACATCGTATATAAATTCGTCTTGTTTTAAAATAACACTTTTATAAATAGAAAGTTCGGAAGAAAATGTAGGAAGTCAAACTTTCGAGAAATTTAATGAAGTTGCTGAACAAGCTGAATCTACGAACATCAAAAAATTCAACATGAAAATCAAAGTTATATAAGTTTATTGAAGAGTAAATGTTTCATTTTTACATTCATCTGAAAGCTTTTGTGAATTAATTCACATTCCGCTGTTTTCTAGTGCCTCGAAACGACATGTTTTATGTGTAAAATGTAAAAAACAAGGTATTAACTTTGGTTCCTGAATCCGAGGTTTTGCTACAAAGTTATTAATACGCTGGGATACTTTAGTGGTTTTGTTCAACCATTAAATAAAGCGAGCTTTACTAAAACAGTAATTCCCCAAATTGTGATGTTACGGCAGTTAGTGTCGATCACTTGGGTGGCTAGTTCTAAGTGAGCGCTGTGTCAAAATTCTTTTGGTGTCCGTTTTAATATATGAGAACCTTGTTAGCGGAACTGTAGTTTCATATATTGGGGGCCCTGTAGCGCCTGGGCCACTTATCATTGATTCGGCTGATATGGTGATAACTACGCCCATGATGTGGACACAGCTAAAGTTGTTGATATCGAAATATTATCCAGGAAATGCTCATGTAATTTTAACAGCAATGTACATAGGGAAAAGTGTTTTGCAATTCATTAGAAATATTGTTGGAATGGAAGCTGAAGGTGCTCTCCGTATCTTCCATCGCTCTGAGGCATTATACAATTTTACGATACACACAATATTTACGAGACTCTAAAATATACAAAGCAGTTTTAGAATCTAAACTTTATAAAAATGCCATTAGTAGAGAAAGAAAAGTAGAATGCGTTGGTTATATTGAGAAAAATATAGGGACGTGTGAATCAGAGCATTACAATCACAGGTAAAATATCTTCAAGACAAAAAAATCTTTAGGATCCTGTAGTAAATTGACAGATGCAGACAAAGATTGATTGCAAATATACTATGGTTTGGCAATTTGAAACAAATTGGGAAACTTGTCAGCCATTAAGAAATCTATTTGGCCTAAATTTATTCATAAATTCTATACAGATTTGAATCCCCAATACAGTTCATGCCCCATGGGCAATGACTCGTGATGGCGATATAAGTAGTCCATGCTGAAAGGTGATACATATAAACAGAAAAGAAACTTATCCAATACAATTTCACAAAAACTATTTATACCATTGCGGCTTTAAAAACTGAAATGTATGAATTTATATATTTATATAATCAAGACCTCAATACCAAATTAGAAGTATTAGATACACTAAATATTCAACCTGCATTTTATACATGACGAGAGCTGCAAGAGGCAGATCATGCGTGTATAAGAAAAGCGAAAAATGCAGTTTTACAAAGAACCGAAGACACTAGAATTAAAAACAGGCAATAAAAATATAGACAAGAAGATTATATTGCATATGATCCTATCAATCCAAGTTATGATTCTGGTATGCATTATTTAATAATAAGTTTTTACTTTAAATCATGTTTCTCAAAAGTGTAAATTTCGACACAAAAGAGACATTTTTGAAATGACGACTTATTTTATAGTTTTGAAACATTACACATATATTAATACTGTACAAATGAGAATTTTAATAAGAGATTTTGTCAAAAAAATGTTCAAAAAATGTATGGTTTTAAATGTACAAGTATTATCATCGTTTTAAAACTTTTGACATATTACTCCACATATATAAGTTTTCTTTTTTTATATTATCAAAATTTTGAAAATAGTTCACATTAAAATAATAAAAACAATGTAATAAAGATACAAAAAAATACATAACTGTATATTTTGCCAGTTTTTCAGGAATGTTCCTTAAACTTCTTGATTTTTAATATTACGGAGATCGGGAAACTGCTGAGAGAAGTGAGCCCTTGAACCAACTTTACTAAAAGTTCTAAACCGGAAAATGTTGTATTTATTAAAATACATAAAGTTCCTTTTGTAAACATCACGTCCTTCTTTCTTTCTTTATTTGAACTTAATATCACTGCACTCCTAACATGGTACCACTTAAGACTGCAATCGTAAATTCGAGTACAAGCCGGTATCATTCCCATGCTTGGCTTATTCAGTAATGCGTTGCTATGGAAACGTAGATCTTGCTTCTTGCTATCTCAATGAAGACGGCAGTAGTCTTTTGGATGCTTGAAGCTTGCTCTGTTTCCTTTGCTACTCTCTTTCTACTTACTCATGGGGATAAGACTCATCAACAAACACCATAAACAGACGAGTTGGCTTGTTTTTCTTTACTCGGTTGCTATTTCTTTTGCGGTTTGATTGGGCCTCACAGCATCTGTGGTCAAGAAAGAGGAAGTTTATCTTCCGAGAAGAAAATGACCGTTTAGTCAGAGCTGGCATCAGGTGTTTTTGTCTGGAAGGATGCCCTTGGCACATAAAAGTGAAAAGATAAATACCCATTATGGCATCGTTTCTCTCACGAAAGTGCTTTTTGCAAAATTTTGTGTTCATGGTATGAATATGTGCAGCTTAAAATTATTTGCCAAAGAGAAGATGATAGTTTCAGAAAAATAATAAATACAATGGTTATGGACCAAAATAAATGCCCCAAAGTTAGTCATTATCGTTTAAAAATTAAATATAAACCACTTTTCAATAGAGTGTGTACATTTACTTTTTAAAAGTCTATGCTGACAGATGAAAATACCCTTTGAAGATTACATAAGAGAAGGTTAAATATAAATTTAATATTCACAAACATAAAAATTCCTAGATTAAAGTTGGAATTCATAGTTTAAACTCTCAATGTATTATAAGATATCATTTGATATTTTAACAAAGATACCTAATAACAAAAATAATTAGCAATTTGCAATTTATTTACATATTTTAATTACCGTAAAATCTCTGCTGTATGCCACGCACTTATAACACAAAAATATCATGGAATTTTACGGGTGCACGTTATAGGCAGGGTATAAAAATAATTGTTTCAAAAAAATATGATAATCATAAAAAAATACATTAGATTTATATATAGTTCGGAAAACTGTTTATTTAAAACAGATGACATATCTAATAAACTTAAGAAGCTTTAGTTCTAGAAGTACTCAATTTTACTTCAAATTTCTTGGAAAATACCTCGATTAAATGATTCAAATCAGATTAGCGTTGCACATGTACATTTCAAGTTTCTTTGTAAAAAAAGGGATGCGTGTCATACGCAGGTGCGTATTATACACCGATTGCGCATTATACACCGATTGCGCATTATACACCAGATTTTACGTTAAGAGTTACCTGTGAAAAAAGGTTGTGGAGGGCTACAATCGACATGCATTATGATTTCCAAGTTATTGAGACACTTTATTTTGATTTTAAAACGACATTATTTCTTCTCAATCAAAATAGTATATGCATATATGATAATTCCAGACTTAATTTAATTTATTAACTGTTGATTTCTCTTTATATTCACGTTTTACTTGTTTATGGGACATATATCTTTAAAAATTTGAAATAGAGCTTACATTTTTTGTTAACTTACATAATAAAAATATTTTAATCATTCTGTAGAAATGCAAAAGTAATTTTTCAGCTAATTTTTCTCTTCTGTTTAATTTAAGTTGAACATAATTTTTGATTTCATACATAAAACAATTTTTTTTAAACTTTTACTTTGAGTAGAAAAAAACAAGTTCATTATATGCACAGGTATCCTGTATAGAAGTATAAAAAAATTGGAACCATGGAGTACAATAGTATTTTTTGAAAGTGTACCTAAAAGCAAAATATGTATATATATATATATATATATATATGGTTTGCAGAAAAAGTGGAAAAACTTAACATTTATAAACGTTGGTTTACACGTTTTCTAATTACTTTTTTTCATATTTTAAGATTATTTTATCAACGAAAACATAAGTATTAGACAATTTTAGATTCAGAAAATTTTGCACTAAGTTTTAAACTTGAAATTAAACAATCAATGTTTTGAATGTGTGTGATGTTCTGGTTCCCTAAAGCCAAACATATTTAAGTAATCCTAATTTAAACAAATCCAGGCAAGATGCTGGGAATTATATATATATATATATATAAATCGATGGTCAAGGTTTGCATGTGGCTTTTTGCAAATATCGTTAAGGCTTCTTGGACATCTATTTGTATGTTTTTAAAAAAATGTTTGCCTTCTATAGAAATTGTTTTCTTTTCTCTTTTTCCTTTTTAATTGTGCAACTGTATTCCCAAACACACACACCGTTACAAATATATATATATATATATATATATGTATGTGTGTGTGTGTGTGTGTGTGTGTGTGTGTGTGTGTGTGTGTGTGTGTGTGTGTGTGTGTGTGTGTGTGTGTGTGTGTGTGTGTGTGTGTGTGTGTGTGTGTGTGTGTGTGTGTGTGTGTGTGTGTGTGTGTGTGTGTGTGTGTGTGTGTGTGTGTGTGTGTGTGTGTGTGTGTGTGTGTGTGTGTGTGTGTGTGTGTGTGTGTGTGTGTGTGTGTGTGTGTGTGGGTGTGTGTGTGTGTGTGTGTGTGTGTGTGTGTGTGTGTGTGTGTGTGTGTGTGTGTGTGTGTGTGTGTGTGTGTGTAAATAATATTAAAAAGGAAAAAGAGAAAAAGAAACAATTTCTGTAGTAGGCAAACTTTTTTTAAAAAACATACAAATAGATGTCCAAGAAGCCTTAACGATATATGCCAAAAACCACATGCAACCCTTGACCATCGATTTACCGATACCTATCATTGGTCACTCACTGTCTTCTAACTCTACTGACACCTATAAGCATTTTATTGCGTTTAGAACTAATCCCTCTTCCCTTAAATTCTCATTGCATATATTTTTAAACAGTAATTCCTATTTACGTATATCACGCTTTCTTCGCAAGGCAATTTTTAAATTCAAGCAAGGTGATAAAAAAGTCGTATATGTTAATTGAAAAGAAAATCTCGTCAGAAGTCAGCATGTTTGCTTTGAAATCGAGTGTATACAGAATAATTCCTTCACAACCTGTAAAGAGATTAATAAAATTACAACAGTAACCTTCCTACGATGAGTAATTTTAAGAATTTTATTTTTAAGTCCATATCTTTCGACTCCATTGACCATTCCATTTTTCAATGATTGACACTAATATGTTTCATCGAAGAATGACAAAACGATATCATGTTGTTTTATCAAAACAGAGAGGATCCTTGTGATTTTAAAATAAAACCAGGAATAGAAAATCCTTTTACCCTCTCCCCCTTTTTCTGAAATCTACAGTGAGAGGTTAAGCGAAATTTGAAAAACTAGAAACACGCTTGGAAAAGAAAGCCACTGTACTATGAAGTTTAATGCTATCTTTACCATTTTTAATGGCATATAATTTGTTTTATCTTCATTAGTTGTTTGCTTAAAAGAAAAATGTGCACAATTTTTGTATTTATAATAATTTTTTTAAAAAAAGTAAGAAAGGAATGAGTTAGACAAAGAAAAAACTGACGTTTTTAGAGTATACTTTATGTATTACAGCCGTGATATTTCATTAACTTTCAATAACGTTTAGTACGATATTCAAAAAAAAATAATGAATATTTAAAAAATACTATTCAATATCTGTACATATCAGATACTAGCCATTTCCCACCCGCTTCACTAGGAATTGTATATATGTATACTGTTTACATATATATTAATTATTGATATCTAGCATTAAGAATTCGATTGTATTGAAAAATATATTTATAGCTGTTACACTCTCGCCCCTTGATATAAAAAGAACATAAATTAAAATATCTAATTTCTATTTATATCTAAAATAGAAGTAGAAAGATTTTTTTCGCTCACTTAACCTAATAATCAACTGCATTTCCACCAAAGCAACTTTCAGTGCATCTCTACTCCATAAAATAAACATGCATGCTAAATTTCAAGTCTAAATCTAACACAGCAAAAACGGAATTTTTATCATCAATACCTCGTTGACAGCATTCTTAATGGATTCAAATTTAACAAAAGAAGCATGCAAACAAATTTTATTATTATATTCTTAGCAGTTCAAAAACGCGAATTTGGTCTATCAATACGCCCCAATAACTCTCATCGCTTCCCCCTGGAGTTGATTTCCGTAAAATCCATTCTTAGTGGAACTCTATTCAACTAAAGAAAAGTGCTCAACAAATTTCAAGTAAATGAGTTAAATTCAAAAACAGGAATTTTCTATAACACGCCTTAATCCTTGGCAACCCCACACCTTTGGGGGTCCGTTTTCGCAAAAAAATTTGTAAAAGGAACTTTATTCCATGAACAGAACATACCTTCTAATTTTCAAGCAGGTGGTTCTATTAGTTGAAAAGCGGACATATTTATCTATTACGCCCCTTAATCCCCCTCAGTGTCCCTTGGGGATCAATTTTCCCCAAAACTATTTTGTAACGGATCTCTACATCATGAAAGGAATTCGCTTACCAAATTTCAAGACTGTACGTCTAATAGTTTAAAATTGGAAATAATTATCTACAGCGCCCCTTAAGCCCCCGCAACGCCACTTAGGAAACGATTTTCACAAAACCCATCTTATGACAGATCTCTACTCAGTGAATGGAATCTGCTTACTCAATTTCAAGATTTTACGTCTAATAGTTTAAAAAAGGAGTTAATTGCCTATATATATAACGCCCCTTAATTCTCTACAACGCCACTTCGGGTCGATTTTCTCAAAACCTATTCTGTAGGGGATCTATACTCAATGAAAAGAATCCACTTACCAAATTTCAAGACTGTATGTCTAATAGTTTAAAAATTGAAATAATTATGTATAACGCCCCTTAAGCGCCCTAAACGCCCCTTGGAGGTTAATTTTTGTAAAAATAATTCTGTAGGGAATCTGTACTTTATGAAAGAAATCTGTGTACCAAGTTTCACGACTGTACATCTAATAGTTTAGTAATGGAAATAATTATCTGTAACTCCCCTTAAACCCCCGTAACGCCCCTTAAACCCCGTAACGCCCCTTGGGGTTCGAAATTTGCAAAATCCGTTCTTATATGACGTCTACTCCATGAAGGGAACCTACCTACCAAATTTCAATCTGTAGGTTTAATAGTTCCGGAGATATCGTGATTAGTCAGTGAGTCAGTCAGTCAGTCAGTGTGTGAGTCGCTTTTCTCCTTTATATATATAGATTTATAGGTTTAAAGGCAATGTCAATTGGGATGTAGAAACACAATTTCACATTTTACTATGCATTTCAATAAATCTTTTTGCCTCTACAAATTGTCAGTATTTTTTTTTCGTCTTTTGTCTATCGATTCGAATGATGTTAAATAACTTATTTATACAATTAATATTTAAAAAAATCAATTAATTTCCAGTTTAAGTAATTGAAAACTCCAATGGATATGTTAATAACATAAAACCGTTATTGGTTTAAAGAAAATTATTTGAATAACGTCATACCCTTAGATTTGAAATATATTTCTAGAAACGAAAGTATAATAGGGATTTGTGATTCATTATCTCAAATTGAATTGAACCCTAAAAAATTAAACCCTTTCTAGCAATTATCAAAAAAATCACATCTTTCTGTAATGAATTTCAATGAAAAAAGTACGTCAAACAAAAAATTCAGAGTAACTAAAATGAAAATATTATATAAAAACCATTAAAACTGTGCAGAGAGAAATTCCGCAAGCTTAATCTTAAATGATGCAACAGATTAGCTTGATTGCTTTCTATTAACAACAGTTAAGTTAGGAAAACATTTATCTTCGAATTTGAATTAAAAACCGATATTATAAATGAAATAACCCATGTTTAAACTTGATATTTGTGTGTTGGGTCAAGAAGAAAAATATTTTAATTTTCATGAAATAAAAATAATGCGTTGGACAGCTGAAATAAAGCTCGTTCTTACATATTTCGTGAATATATAAATTAAGTTCAATCAAATTTTTTTATTTCTGATTCCTAACATTAAGTGAGATTATGATGTGAAGAAAAACTTTCTAAAAATTATGGGAATGAATTAACATGCTTTGCGAATATTTATGCTGGTTGCATAGAAACACAAACAAAACAAAAACTAAAATTTCTTTTCATGAAAAAAGGAGGGATGTAACAATTCCACTATTACATGTATAAATCAATGTGAGATGCACGTTTATCTTCTGAAGAATTAAAAATGTTGCAAATGTATACATACATAACTATTATGTATATTTATACATATATGAATCATAAGGGCTGTTCTGATAATTGTATGAAGAGCAAAATGATTTGCTATTAATAATTAAAAAATGCTTTTAAATGAGGCCAAACATTTGTAAGTTTGTGAGATATAAGACATATGACATAAAATTGTGATTTAGTGGTTTGACTATGAATGCATGCATGTACGTGTAAAACACATATACGTATTAAATGGTTGAAATAAAATAATGTAATGTAATCGAAAATTAATGTGTCAAATATTTTTTGTGCTTTACTGATGTACGTAACGGAGAAAAGTGCAAAAAATAATAAATTCTTTAATTCAATTATTGATTAAATATATTATTATTTTGCATGAAACAGCGGCCTCCACATTGTAATTTTCCTGAGCAACTAGCGGGATATTTTTTTTTCTAAATAGTGCTTACAAAAATTGTATATATTGTGCTAAAAATGTGAAAAACACTAGTGTGCTAAATTTCTAGACAAAACGAAGAAATAAGCAAATTGATAGAACAAGCAGATAGGATACACCATAGAAACGTTCAGGAAATTAACACCAACTAAGATTACGTATGGTAAGGAATGCGCACACATGCAACACGACAGCTTGGGAAGTGTCAGTTAGATATAGCATAACACTAGTTTTGTACGTTCAGCATGTATACGAAAGCTTTTGCATTCTGTGCATCAGCTTAAACGATTTTTCTGTGTCATTGTGATATGTTCAAGCGGGATTAATAAACATGACAGCTAGATCACCGTATTTGAGTTAAAATTATACGGAATACGTAGAAAGGAAGAAATGTGTCTAGTGAGGATTCGCAGTTGAGGATTGTACATAGATTTATGCCACGACTTTGGCGAAGGCAGTTAAAACTACAGGAACATAAATCTGAGAGATCAGTATTAGTCATCAACAAGCAATCACGGTGGAGGATCAATGGTTTGTTGAGCTACAATCGAAAAGAAACAAATAACGGATAGCAGAAGTCAGGATAAACATATAACACACTATTTATCAACCAATATTACGTTTTAAAGTCGTTAAGAAACTGCATAACCATTGCCTCTTCGTCCTTTGATCATTTCTGTATATCAGTGTTTCTCAAACTGTGGGGCGTGCCCCCCTGGGGGCGCGGTAACCCTGCGAGGGGGCGCGAGCATATTGAAAATAAAAGGCTTAAAAATATTTTTTGGAATGAAGTAAAACAAGATGCTTTCTGACATAATAAAAAATACACATTTACACTGATATATAACTTATTTTTATCATCTGGTGATCATCAAAAATATAAGATTCCACTTCAAACGCTCATTAGCCGTATTTGATCCTATAACCAAATTAAACAAATATTTTGTTTGCTTTGCGGTCAATATGAGAACGATGAGAGATTTTTATTACGTTTCTTTTAACCTAAAATATTACTTTAGCTGACCTTTGAACTTACTGGTATGGTTTTCTCGGTCTTTTTTTAGGGAAGTTGTAAATATATATAATATATTTCTGTTTCATCTTTTTCTATGTGAAAGAGTTTTATGATATATGGATAAGCATGAGTATTCTGAAACATATAATGCATAATGAAGAACAGTTTACACAATTATTTTTTAGAACATGCTACACTTTCCCCATGAGCAATTTTGTAGTTTTGATTGCTGCGTTCTACGACTTATTATGGTTTATAAATATAAATAAGCAGAATATTAAAAAAATGAGCATCTGTGATCCCTATTAAAGGAAGTTGAAACTGATCAAGCAATTGAAGAACCTACTGAAATAATGCATATTAACCAAGATAGCGAAAGTAAGTATCAGAAAATCGTGAGACATGAAACGTTTGAGTTGATTTGAGTTTAGCTGGAAAATAACGTTCCTGTGTTGTTAGCGAAAAGTGTCTGTGATTTATGTCCTTTAATAAGGACACGCACATTTGGAACATTTTCTTTAGTTTTATTGGATTTTTCTCAAATTTTCTAAGAAAAATTGAAAAGTCCTTGAAAGTAGGTAAGTATATTTTCTCTTAGTAAAACTATTCTCTGGAATTGTGATTTTTATAGTGTATAGTAAAAATAACTATAAAATAAATTATAGTTTTAAAACAAACTAAAAAACACACTTTTATAGTGAATCGAACTAAAATGCAATATATATATATATATATATATATATATATATATATATATATATATATATATATTGCTTAAAAATTAAGATATACAAAATTTAATACTTATCTTGTTAATTTGTGCGGTTTATAATTATGATCGTATTGTAGCTTTAGCGTCAAAGTGCATTATTATAGCATTCAGTACATTATTAATGTATAAGGGGGGCGCGATAAAAATTGTGATTGAAAAGGGGGGCGCCAGTAGTGAAAACTTGAGAACCACTGCTGTATATACTATTAAAACCTGTTCATAACTGACAGCATTCACAGTTTTGCAGAAAACCAGATCATCAGTATGTGACGGATCTCTCAGCATCTTTCTGACTAATAAGTCCTCATGGGAAATATTTGGTCCTTTAAATCTATTTTATTTGCAAGGAACTCTCTGAAGAACAGAACGTGATTATGTAAATTAGGTCTGCTATATGTAGTCAAAACTTTCAAGCTAAAGGGAGAAAGAAAAAGAAAGAGATAAGATAGATTACTAGCGGATTATAGTGATTAATTAAATTCATAGCGTAACGCAGATATTTGATAATTGCAATTATTAAAGAGATGATTGGTCACTAGAGATTAGATAGCTAAGAAAGTAGTATATTCGTACCTGAAGTAAGTTAACTGATATTTAAAGTATTCTCATACTTCACGTACCTCGTTATTTATTTACGTATTGCTTCAATTAGGTGCATCTCTTAATTTAGACAGCTTGAACTTGTGTTGTTTATTGTATGACAAATAAATTGAGTAACTTTGGATATGGTTAGTCTTCCTTTCCTTCCTCTCACATCTCTAGGCATGGATGAGAGAACTTTACAAGTAGGCTAGAGTACTCTAAGGAGATGAGAGTAGATGTACTATTTCTAGTGATTATGAACAAATGCATATCTGGACAGTGGGAGGAATACGGAATGTGTCATTCAACATCGAAAATTGACTATTTGGTAAGTTAATGTTTGGGTATATATGTCATGCTAGGTATCTGCAATGGACTTCATAACTTCTGAGGAAGTTTAGCTTTTACGCAATTCTTTCACCAAGATTCCGCTTTCTCATTTATATCACTTTAGAGGTAATAGGTAATTTCTGTTCATCTCTAAAATGGCAACATCGTACCTCAGCTCACAACTGTCGATTGCAAGTGAAGACATTCAACATGTGAAAACTAATCGGTATTCAAATCTAAGACCTATCGAATACTTTTGGGATACCCTAAGGCAGAGATGGCGAACAGTGTCACGATGACACGCGACAAAATTTTTAGGGACTCCGATGAAAACAACTTGCGTTTTAGTTAAAAATAACAAAGTTCATCGTAAAGAATTTCAAACAAACGTGTATACACGTTTGTTATTGTCTTGCCTTAGTTACGGCCGAGACTACAATTAATAATGATGCAAAGTCTGTCTAAGTTTTTTAACTGTTAGTTAACATGGTTAGTTGTGCACACAAAAAGTGCAAGATAGTAAACGTAACAGATGATTTCAAACTTAGTGGATTAAGAAATTTGACACGATAAGTAATTACAAAAATGGTGTATGTTTTATGTTCTGGAACAATGATATGTAGAATAGTGCTTGTAAAATAGCATTTTGAAACCAATCCTTTAATCAAAAAATTGAACCAGAGCAAAAAGAATCAATTTCTTAGAAACCGTTTGGCAGATGACTCTAATTCAGCATGCATTCTAATAAAAGTAACATCTTACAATCCTAATATGAGTTATTTGTCATTTAATGTGCCACAACAAAAGTCACACCAATGTTACTTTAATTTGAATTACACGCATAACTAAAACATTTACAACTACACAGTTCAAAAGGTATTTTTTTCGTAGTAAGTAAAGAGTGTTGTGTTCTTAGTTGCATTACTTTCCCAATAATCACAAGTCAAAATTTTTTGTCGGCACATCTACACCTCATTAAGCGTTTCTTTGGAAAAAATGACACGTTGATCCATAAAGGTTCACCATCCCTGCTCTGAGGAGATGCTTGGTAAATTACAGCTCTAGCCGGCAACAAAGATTCTGGAGCTGCGATCTGCATAATAACGATGATGGCAAATATTGCCTCAACGACTCGTTGATAAACTTTTCTCAGCATGAACAGTAATGGAAATGCTGCATGGAAGTCAGAAGGAACCATATCTCCTATTAAATTCAAAATTGATCTGGATAAGGAATTGTATCCAATTATTCTTGAAAGTATTTTTTTTATTAATAATGTTGTTTCTTTACTCTCTAGATATATTTTTTGAGAATTACTCTTTTTTTCTCTCATCTTCAGGAATTATGGTATTATTTGTGTCGATGTGAAACAGTTTTTCCCATAAGGATACATTAAAAAAGAACTTCTCGTCCTTAATTTTTGCACACCTGGGAATAGTAGGTTTTAGTAAGCCCTACCAATAAATAATACATGGTTTTTTTTAAATTATATATTTATACGGAATTATTTTTTTTTCAATTTTCATTCTAATGTTTCGACCATTCCAACTATAGCATCTACGTCTTATAGCAATATAACAAATCCACAAATTTAAAATTACTAAAATAAATATACCGTTAAATACAATATAATGTAAATGCATTTAAATAAAGCACTTTAAACTTCAAAGCAAAAACGTAAGACTATTTATTTTCCACCAGAGACTTTTTCTATATATTTTTCATTTGTTTTATGGTAGATTAAGATAATACTACTAAAAATACACATCTTCGTTAAATTAATGTATCTCCAAATACATTATTTTCATTGTTAAATAAAAATGAAGCACAATGCTTACTCTTTTTGCATAAGCACTCTTCAAAAAAAAAACTGAGTAGTTCTAAATACTAAATGTTAAATATGTTTAACAAGTAGAATTATTCATGTATTCATTCCATTTTGTATATATTTTTTATTTTTTCAAAATTAATTCCATTCTATTCCTACAACAGTTTTAGCTATATTGATGTTCATTTTTTTTAATTAGCAGCAGTCAAAGATTACAGGATGTGGAGAAATTTGTAAAATCAAAATTATTCTCACCGAACACATAAGTAAAACAACATCCTACTCGCAATTTAATTTTAATTTATTTTTAAATTTTATGTTATTTAAAATATAATTAATTTTAGTAATTAATTTTTGATCATTAAATTTAATTATTATTATTATTTATTTTGCTTTTTTGATTGTTGTATTTCTCTTTAAAAAGTTTGTCCAAATAATGTACAAAAATAATAAGTAAAACAACAAAAAGTAATAAGTTTTGATGTAATATTTTGTCTCAATTTGCATATATTTTTAGATAAATATTGTAAAGAACAGGATCTTTAGCCATGACTTATTTAATGTGATGTATACGGATTTTTTTAGTACGATGGAGTCCCCAAAATTTGGCCTAATATGGACCGATGGTTCGCCGAATTTATGAAAATGACAGGTTATCACAAGATAAAACTGAAAAAAGAATAAATACTAATTATTCCTTAAGGAAAAGAAATTCAGATTGTGCCTTTAATATTGTATAAATTTGCTAAAAACATAATTCGTGTCAGTCAGGGTTTGGGCCTCCTAGAACCCTGCCCCCTCTCAATGCGGGAATGTACATTAAACCACATGCAGTTGCATGCATTGTTGACATGAGAATACAGCAGAAAATGAACTGTCAACAAAGGAATTAAGGAAAGAAAGGAAAATTATATATATATACGTACTTAATGTAAGCATAGAGTATTTACTACATGAAAATTAAAAGTTAATGAATACATAATATACACTAATTTACCTGATTATACACATCTCAGAAATATGCGGAATATCAGATATAAAGCGGTCTATAATTAAAATGAAATAGCCAACTACTGTCTAATTTTTCCAAAGAAATGCGTAATATTGAACCATGATCAAGTGACGTGGACGACACATGAGCTGGCACCCTTCTCCTAATTACTACACCACACCAACGGTAGGATGTTTCAGCTCTCGACAGATTTAGCGTGCATCTCTGTCCTACACTGTGGGTCTTTAGTGGTACTGGGCTTGAACTCGTGTCAATGCCAGTCACGATCCGATACCTATACCACTCGGCTACCGCGGCCACGTGATGCAACTGAATGACATCTTAATGGCACTCTATCAGTCACGTGATTTGGAAATTCTGGATCTGATTTAATATAGTTTATTCAATTGAATGTTTGATGTAGTTCCCACAGATCATTTGAGTAGTGATACAGATACAATGTTGGTTAGTGATACAATATAAGGATTTTAAACTTTTACGTTCTTATACATTTATTAGCATATTTTTAGAAGTTATTAATAATGAAATATAATATAATAAATTATGAATTCCCTCTTCAATATCATTTAGCATTATGTGTTATAGTTATACACATATTCTGGGAATAATTAATACGTAATTGCTAAATCAATTTGGAAAATCTAATTGAAATTGGTTTTATTTTTAAAGATGAAGTGATTGTTTAATAATACATATCAAACAGTACTCATTTCAGATACTTCATTCAGCAGAAATGATGTCTTTCAAAAGATTTTTGATTCCTAAATTGTATCAGATATTAAATTGATCATTTCATTTACATAGATCCAATGTTTAAATTAATGTATACTTAAAAAGAGTTTTGTGTAAGAGTACGAGAAATTTATATCATATAAAGGGGTTTCCTTGAAATCCGTAGAGGCCAAAAGTTTGAATTAAAATGCATGTTAAATAAATCATTATGATATATTTGAGTGGAAAATAAACCCATTTGGGAAAGTAGAATTAATGGTAACATCGAAAACACGTTCGTTTGTGCTTGTACAGAGAATTAATGACAATATACGCCAGAGAATTAATGACAACTCGGAGAACACACTTAAGTCTACGACGTCATAAACAATTAATAGTTCCTTTAAAGAATGAAATATTGACTAGAAATTTTCTGACATTTTCATTTCATTTCATTCAAATGCTTTATATACTCTGTGACGTCCCTTTTATACTCGACTGATGTATTTTTCCGTTGCTAGGCCTGGAGATGAAACAAATTAGTATTATATTTTTTGTAGAAAAAACATCAAAATATATTAATGAGGTTTATGAAACCATGGCTTTTATTTCTAAAAGTTTTAAGGTGATATCTGTAATTGTGTGTCACGCGTTTGCTTATTTACTTAATAAAAATATTCTGGTTTTTTGCTCACGTCTTTTAAGTTTGAATAAAATCGATAATTTGATTTTATAGATCATTAATAGCAAATGGCTCTTACACTTTTTTAAATATTTTAAAGAACAATTTTAATTTCAACTACTTATTTGATATCCAAAATAAATAATATTCATCGACTACTTTTAAATTACTTAAAATAGAAAACTACTTGTACTAGGTTTAAAAATAAAAATATTAGTACACACACTAATATAACTTAAATAACAGTGAACTTTAAGAAAATACAGTGTGTAAAATAAAATATTATTCCTCTATAAAATAATGATTTTATATTTCATTTAATATAATATAAATTTTAACCATTTGATCACACAAACACAAAAGTAATCAAAAATGTTCCAGAGCTCGTTTTATCAATTCCATTTTTGTCTCTTTTTTTTTTTACTTAGGTAGATAAATTTGCAGCGTACGATTCTGTTTGTTCAACTAAATTGAAAATTTTAATATGTGAATCTATTTTTTTCTCCAAATTCTTATTTTTATTATAAATCTTTTTACCAAAGATACAAACTTTAGGGGTCTATTTATAATTTTTTTCATTTAAAAGGTTAGGATACATATATCAGAACTATGCTTTTTTTAGTACGCCCTATTCATATATAAGTCCGTAAAAACTTTAAAAATTCATAAAATCCGGAAAATTAAGCAAAATAGAAAACGATTTGCAGGTTTAGCATCGATAAATCACGTGATTTTTTAAAATAAGAAGAACAAAATAAATCCAAAAACAGCCGATATGTGGCATTTTGTACATAGGTGAAAAAAACACGCAAATAAAAAAATTAATGTTACCACATCATTTATTACAGCAGTATGTGTTCCACATGACCACCATCAAAAGGGTTAACGCATTGCATGCGTGTCAAAAAGTACGGCAGCGGCGTGTCACAAATACAGAGAATCTTTTAATTCCGACAGATTGGATGGACAGAATAGATACACCCGATGTTTTAAATATCACCACAGCTAAAAGTCTTCTAGTTTCAAATCTGGAGACCGATAAGAAGCCATAGAAACAACCGACGTTTACTAATAATTATTTCTTCCCCAAACGTCTGTATCAAAAATTTCTTGACTGGGTTAACATTGTCTTGCAAAACGTAAAAGTTGAAAGTGCATTTTTTTCCTTGAAACCTGATTTTTTTCGTGCAGAAGCGGTAAATAACGTTGATCATTTGCTACCGCCGTTTTCCACCCATTTAATTGGAAATCGTGTTTCAAAGAAGAGGGTTCCTATGATGAAGTATCCTGTGAACCCACACCGCACTGTTACTTTGGGGAAATGCAGTGATTTCTCTGTGCAAATGCATGCATTTGACGTTGACCAGATGAAACAGTTACGTGTCTGTGTTGTCCACAATATACTAAAGAGATCCAAGAAGAATCTTATTCAATTTTTGAGAGACCACCTCTCAAATTCTTTCCTCTCTACCGTACCCGATGGTAAAAATAATAGGCATAACTATAGTTTGTATGCATACTGATTAACTGATTCGCAGCGCTTCCCACAATTTCCAGTGGCCGCGGTAGCCGAGTGGTATAGGTATTGGATCGTGGCTTGCCTGGTCACGAGTTCGAGCCCAGTACCACTAAAGACTCGCCTCGTAGGGCAGCGATGCACGTTAAATCTGTCGAGAGCTGAAACGTCCTCCCGTTGGTGTGGTGTGGTAGTTAGGAGAGGGGGTGCCAGCTCAGGTGTCGTCCACGTCACTTGACCATGGTTCAAAATTACGTGGTCCGTCGCCAAAAGCCCTCGTGTAGCCGAACAGTGCGACGTTAATATACAATCAATCAATCAATCAGACCCAGAATTTCCACTGGAAAAGTAGAAGTTGCAAAACTTGCGCAACCCACTATTTTCACGGGTATGCCCTTTTCCATCCATTAAGCTGTGCAGCACGTGCTGTTTCTATATTTATGTTTTTATTATCATAATTTTAAGTTCTAATTCCATATTATAAAATAAGAACTTTTTTACAAAGTTTGTTTTTATTTTTCAACTCTAAAATGTAGATGTACAATGTTGGCCACGGTAAATGCAACACCAAGAAAAACAAGAGATAGCACAACAAAATTTATTTTGTAGATAACATGTTAAACAAGTATCAAATAATTCAATTCATAGACTTCTGTAAAATGTGGTTCCTGCCACAATCAGTAGCCAGAGTAAACGCCATTATTATAGATCACCGCTGCCACACGTCCCTTTATTGATTAATAGAGACTTTGGATGTGTTCTTGGGGTACAGCAGACTAAGTAGCTTCCACACGTTGTCAAAAGTTTATCTGGTGGGGTAGATGGGGATGTAATCTGGATCAATTGTTGAGCAACCATGGATCACATGTTTTCTATCAGCGAAAGATCTGGAGAGCGAGCCGGCCAAAGAAACAATTCAATCTGGTGATTGACGAAAAAGCTTTCGACAATGCGTACCACGTTTGGTTACGCATTATCCTCTTGAAAAATGGCTGTGGCCAAGCCCTGAAGGTAAGGAAGGACAACTGGCCCCAACACCCCGGAGAAGTAGCGATGGCTGTTTAAAGTACCTGCAATGCGTACTAGAGGAGTGTGAGAGTGATATACATTACCGCCCCATACCATAATACTCGGTGCAGGACCAGTGTAGTGGTGCATAACGCAGCTGATTAGAATCATTTCTCCGCGTTGTGACCAGACTCGAATCCGATTATCGTGGTGATGCAGACAGATGCGTGACTCATCAGTAAAGACAACTTCATTCCCTACTGCCGCCCAAATCCTTCTTTCATCGCACCATTGGCGGCGAAGACGTCTGTGAATCTGCGTTAAGGGTACACCAAGCAATGGACATCTTGCGGGCAGACCACTCTGCTGTAAACGGCGTCGAATGATACGCGCAGACACTGAATGATGCGTTAAAGACTCAATGTGCTGTGCTATGGTTCGTGATGTGACTGAGTAATCCGTCACTGTCATGCGCACAATATGCCTGTCTTCACGTGAAGTGGTGAACTGAGGAGAATGCGATCGACCATGGCAATCCCTCTTACCCTCCTGCATCCAACGGTCACATATCTGTCTTACAATTGTTTGCTTTCGTTTAACACGACTACCGATATTCCTGAAAGATAATCCACAATCTCGGTAGGCCACTATCCTTCCTCTGTCGAACTCGGATTCATGATGAAAAGCTGATCATTGTTTTCTATGAGACATAACTGACCTTTTTTTTAAAGTACCACAAAAAAAACACAATTGCCGAACTTGAAATTGTCGAAATCTCCAATCCTTAAATAACACTTGGAGGTGGCACCACAGGCACGCGTGATTTGTGCCTGCGCTGAAATTTTAATTATTTACATATCTCACCTCCGCTAATGCATGTTGTAAATCACATGTTATTAACATGCTTCCTTCAGGGTGTTGCATGTACGGTGGCCAGCAGTGTAATAAGTAGATTTTAAATGCGTAATAAAAAAGTACGCAATTTTTGAACCTATATCAATAAAGTAATTACGCAGTGAGAGAATTAAGAACAGTATAAAAAATATTGGATAATGACGATGGTGGTAAGACCAATCATCTGCCAGCCGTCCGTGCACTGCAAGTCCCTGTAGAGTATTCCAACGCTAATGCTTCCAGTTCGGCTGCTAAGCGATTCAAACATGTCTGTCTCAAATATCTGAATAAGTTATATGAGATCTGCCACTGTTAAAGGCCTTCTTAATTTTCTTCTTAGTCTTCTTAAATTTCTGAAGTCGGAAATTATGCAGTGCAACAGATATCCGTGTAAGACACATTCACCAACAAAGCTTCATATTTCCCAAACAACACCCTTGTTCATTTAGTCGGCATGCAACGGAGATCTGGATCTAGATCCTCAGTTTTTTTATCCCTTTAAGACCCAACCCACACAATCATGCGGGTTAGATATTCTTATACGTTTTTGCTTCTGGAATAGTCGTATGCAAGAAAATCGCAAATCTAACGATTCAGCTTGTTTTCAGAAAATGTAAAGTGTTACTTTTAACAATAGACGATGGCTGTGGTCCATGTTTTACTTTCAGCAGGTGAATCTAGCTTTGTTTTCAAATACAACGAAAACATGGCTTCTTTTTATCTGTAGTAAAAAGATAATTATCAATATATTTCTAATTGCTTGAATAAAAGTTTTTGTATTAATGATTAAATAATTGTAAAATAGAAAAAAATAATAATTATAATCTATTAATGTGGCTTATAAGACTCGGGATTTCGTTAACCGCACAATCGTCCGGGTTAGGCGATACTTGAGTCACTGCAGCTGTAAAAGTAAGTACTTAGCCTGCGAATTTTCTTTTCTGTTTCAATATTTTTGATGAAAGCCTGCATAAAAAGGAAATATATAGTTATATAATTAATACCATATTTCCTTGGGGGTCAACATGGATGAGTCTTTTTTTTCTTTCTCTCTGTCTTTTGCAATTAATTTCCTTTTTCATACATTTGTTAAGGAGTACGACATTTGGATCTTCTCAGATATCTGCATCCATATCTCTCTCCCTCCCCATAAAAAAGCTGAGTTTCCGGGAGATAGTAAGGTTTGGTTTAAAAATATATATTTTTAAATAATAAAATTTTCTGATACATTTTACTATTTTTCATGGAATACTGTGTTAACTTTTAACCAAAAACTTTTTCATGTGTCTAAAACACTGTTTCTCAAACTGTGGGGCACGCCCCTGGGGGGACGTGATAATACTACAAGGGGGCACGAGCATATCGAAAATCAAAAAAAATTTTTTTTAATTAACTGGAATAAAGTATAATAAAATACTTTCTGGCATAATAATAATAAAAACCACATTTACTCTGATATAATTTATATATATCATCTGCGATATTTCGTCATCAAAAATAAAAGCTTCAAATTCAAAACGCTCATTGGCTTTCTTTCATCCTGTAGCGAAATAAAAAAACTTGTTTGATTTACTGTATTCCTACGATGAGAGGTATTTTTTTAATAACGTTTTCTTTTTATACCTAAAATACTAGTCTTCCTGAGAAAAAACAAAACCCACATCCAGCATCAAAAATATTTTAGGAAGATAAAAAATTCATCACTGTTATTATTTCTGAAATACTCTGTTCATTAGCTGAAGGAAAAAAATGAGGTTTTAATTCTCTTTTCACTCAGGCAGCATATCATCTATTTGACCTTCAAACTTAGTTGAAAGGTTAGTTACTTCCCCTCTCTTATGTGTTTGTTTTTTCTTTTAGGGAAATTGAAAATAATGTATTTCAGTTGTACTCTTTTTTTCGTGTAAAAGTGTTTTATGATATTTGGAAAAACACAGAGAGCACTTTGAAGGATTATTATAGTCAAAGTTTATTTTTATGAGTATTCTCAAATTTATAAAGCATAATTAAAAACGTTTTACATAATTATTTTTAGAACATCCATATTTTTATTCTGAATACAATATTAAAGCTGAAGTTGTCGTGTGGGGTATCTGTGATCTCTATTCAAAAAGTTTAAAACTGATAAAGCAAGGAAAGAACCTGCTGAAATAATGCATATTAATCATGATGGTAAAATTTAATTTGAGAATAGCGATGAGAACATGGAACGGAAGAAAAATTTTCAAACGCTTCCTGAAGAACTTCATCAACTAAAATATGAAGCCATAAGTGTACCAAAAACACAGTTTGCCCTGTTAAAAATACAAAAGCAAGAAAAAAATCAACATGCTATTTGTCGATCATCAAAGGACAGTAAAACTATAATAACATGAACAAATTAGGACAGTTTTGCCTACAAATAACATTCATGTATGTTAGCGAAATAATTATTTCATTTGTGTCCGTTATAAAGGCGATGCACATCCGAATCAGTTTAGTTAAGTTTTAATGGATTTTTTCTCAAATTATCAAAGAAAAATTGAAAATTCCTTGAAAGTAGGTAAGTTTACTTCCTATCAATTAAATTATTGACTATAATTACGATTTTTCTTGTGTACAATAAAAATAATTATAAAAAAAGGATATTAGTGACTGAGTCACCCTGAGCGACTATTAACGTTGGTATCGAGTGCGTGCCTGCTGCCGAATTAAGACACATATTGAAGTCTTCTCAATGAAAATATTAAAAGTAACACAATTATTCTTTTCATCGGAATTTTATATAATTTTTCATCATTTACCATTATTTATAAATGCGAATTCTGTGAGGCTTAAAATTACAGTTAATTTAAAACTATTTACAATATCAGTATCCCTTTAAAAATAATTTTACATTTTGTATACATTGTTGGGTACATAGCTTTACTATCCTTGCCATTTAACTATTGTATCAAGAATAATGTTTTAATTTTTTAAAAATAAACTCGTGCGAAGAGCGAATACTTCCACCAGTACACTTTAAATTATCAGTTTTGCACAAGGTATTGTATAACTAATTATCTTGATACTAAATTCAGAACAAGTTTAATAATCATTATTAACTTCCATAGGCTTGTTTTGCAGAGCTAAGTTTTTAAGTAAGTTAGTTTAAGAGCAGAGCTTGATATTAGAAATGGACATTCTGAGTTATTTTTCAATATTTGGCTGATATTTATATTTTGTTGTCAAAGCAGTCACCGTAGAAAATCCGGTTTCACACAAAGGTAGGATGTTGAAAATGGTAATAACATAAGAAATACTCTTGCTTTCAGTGCAGAAAATTCATCATCCACCTCTGCCAAAGAACGATTTATTACAAAATTGCCCCTTTTTAATTTCGCCTTTGGATTTCTTCGGCAGTTGAGGGCACTTCTGAAGTATTTTGAAATGGATCCTTAATTCATTCTTAATTTACTATCAAGCTGTCCCCAGCAAGAAAATGAGGCTGCGGTAGCCTAATGATCAAGGTATTGGATCGTGGCTGGCATATCACGAGTTCGAGCCCAGTATCATTATAGACTCGCCGTGTCGGGGAGCGATGCACGTTAAATCTGTCGAGAGCTCAAACGCTTTCCCATTGGTGTGTAGTTAGGAGAGGGGGTGCCAGCTCATGTGTCGACCTCGTCACTTGATCATAGTTAAAAGCTACATGGTCCGTCTCCAAAAGCCCTCGTGTAACTGAAGAGTGTGAAGTTAATATTCACTAACTCAGCAAGAAGGTAATTTTTAAAGTTATTTGGCAACATGGTAAATGATTTTCAGTGGTTTTAAAAACTACTTCCAAATGTTGTTCTGCAGATGTGTAAGGTTTAACGCATAACACACAGAGGCTTTTTTTCCTAGGTTTACTTCCTTAATGGTATTCGTGAGAAAATTTCTTTGATTTAATTTTTGGAACCATGCTCGTATGTGTACTTGTTGATATTTTTTTTGAACGTTCGCTTACGACTTAAAAATGTATATCTATGAATTTGGTTTAATCTTCTGCCGTAAATACTTAATACTGTGAATTACAACTAGCTTTCAAATTACAAAATGCACATTCAAGATAGATTCGGTTGCTTTAAAAATATCGACTCGACCTAAAACTGACAGGAATTGTACACGGTACAGCATTTTTACATGTTTTGCGCAGACGTCCGGCAGGCTGCCCAGACTCTCGCAAACGCTCACGAGAATGCCAGATGTGATGGATATGATAGAGAGCAACATAGACTAGAACATTTTTCCATTCACATTTGTACTTCTAAAAATGGATAAGGAAGGAAATAAATCTTTAATTAAATGTCATTTCGCAATATGTTCTAATTTAAAAATGAGAGAAAGAAAAATAACATAATAATGATCATTTAACTTAAAAGTAATTTACTTAACGTATACATATATTACAAAAACGTAATTTATTTAAAAACATATATATTACTAAAAAAGTAATTTACTTAAAATTGTTTATATATTACTAAATAATAATTTACTTAAAATATATATTACTTAAAAGCAACATACATAAAATTGAATACTTATCTTGTTAATTTGTAACGTTTATAATTAAGATCGCATTGTAGCTTTAGCGTCAAAGTGCAACATTATTGCACTTAATACATTATTATTGTATAAGGGGGTACGCGATAAAAATTATGATTGAAAATTTGGTTGCCAGTAATGAAAATTTGAGAAGTACTTGTCTAAAAGGAGAAGAATTCTCCCAGAAGAAAAATACCTGTTGATGAATAAATCAGATTGTGAACTTAGATCAGAACTTATTGATCGGATGACGACAATGCTGCGAACAAAACATTTGAATCGCCTATACTGGAAGTAGAATGAAATTCAGATAAGAGCGATGAAGAAACGCATGGGAATATTTGAAATGGAAAGCCAACTTTTGTCATTATTTACTATTAAAGTTTCTTGAACACATTCATTACATTATTGAAAATTCATGGTTTCTGCGCAAACAAGATACAATATCAAAGAAAATTCCTCTAGAAATCAAAATGGGTCGCTTAAAATTTAATTTAGAGATAGTTGAAGCGTTATCAGCCTCTCTCCACCTACTAACTAAAGTATATTAATTGATGATGAAGATAACAGTGTTGTAATTCCACTCGCAAAACAATCGAAGCTTTATAATCCACCTACTATACATGTCATGGTTTTTATCTTGGCCATTCCAGGATAAATGGCATGGTATGTATAGAGATTTTGATGTGCTGGTAACATTTCAAGACCTCGCAAATGCAGATTTGAAAACTACGAAAGCAGTTCGAAAACATGTTGTGAAAAATGCAATGGTTTTTTTATACTTGCCAAAAACAAAAAGATTTTTACACTAAATAAATAATGAATTAATAAAAGAGAGAATTATGCATGAACAATTTTCTTATTTGTAACAATTTTGGTTGAATTAGGATTGTTTCTTCTATCGAGCTAAAAATGTATCAGAATAAATATGAATAATAAAAATGTATAATTCGTAAAATTTCAGAGGTGACCTGTTTCACTGATAAAGCCCAACCCGCACGATTGAGCGGGTACCGTCATAGTTCTAGAGGGCAGCGGAATTTTTTTTATTATTTTTCCCAATGTCATTAACGTCTATATAGTATTAATTACCAGAAGAATTAAATAACTGAAAATAAAAATAATTCGGGTCTTAAAGGGATAATCGCATGTCTCATTTGCATGTTCCAACTATGTCGTTTGAATCAGAGCAATCTGTCGGCTCTGGTTTTTGAATTATTTTTTTCTTATATTAAAAATGTTCCGTGACTTATCGATGCTAAACCAGTAAACCATTTTTAGTTGTTTAATTTCTGGGTTTTCTAAATTTTTAAAACTTATAAGGACTGTATGCCCACTCAGTATATTAGATTGCCTACTGAGGTACCATTATACTATAAGCTGATGATCCTGAGATTTTACTAACTTTGCACATTATGAAATTATTAAGCCAAAATATTAAATTGAAGTCTTTTTAATTGCTAAGATTATGAAATACTGTCAAACAATAATACTTAGTTAAAAAATAAGATACAATAAATTCATATTTAGTGAATTAGTCTAATTCAAAATTTTAGTAAATGAAGTCTTTAAAGTACTGTCTGTCTCTCTTACAAAAACTAAATTATCATTTAAACATATTTTAACACCAATTATATTTTATCCTGACATAGTTCTTATCAATTAAAATGTTTTTCTGCAATATACAAGAGGTTTAGTTTAAAAATCTTATAAATGGACACCAATAATTGTCATTAATTCACCCACCACAATGATTTTTTTGACATCATAAGGTATGTTTTGAGATAAATTGTAAGTTAAAAAATATTTTTATGCTTCAGTATTTTTTGTTTAGTTATCTTTCTTTTTATTACTTTAATGCACTTAAAGGAAATAACTAAAAATATGGTTTTATTCAATAAAGATTTATGTATTAAAATTCGGACTTCAAATTAGCTCTTATATTTTAAGAAGTTTCGAATATTTAGGTAAAAACTGTGGTTACACATATGTAATATCAAATAAACAAATGAACTGAAAAAAATTGAAGTATTTAAACTAAAGGTAGACCTTATAAATATTCTCATGAATATCTTAGGTACACAGTGCAGATTGCATCTTATATTGAAATAATTCGAAAATATTTAAATCACGTTGTATAATTATGTAATTTAATAAATTTACTTAAATATTATCAATCAACTTCTTACAAAAATATTTTAAATCTATTCTATTTTAATGTAATAATTTATTTGTCATTCTCTCACGAGAAGGCTTGAGTCACATTGCAATAAAAAGGCTTTTGTGTTAAGAAATAAGTAAGATGGATGTTTTTAATCTTCCGCTTTATAAATTTTACGACGTAGTTTGTCGGAGAACTAGAACCCGAAAACGAGTTTTCTTTGCGGCAAGAAAATAACGTTCTTTGGAAGAGGGTTGTAATATTTTTCTGGAAGGATACAAT
The DNA here is from genome assembly GCA_019973935.1 of Trichonephila clavipes. Lineage (NCBI taxonomy): Eukaryota > Metazoa > Arthropoda > Arachnida > Araneae > Nephilidae > Trichonephila > Trichonephila clavipes. The sequence continues at coordinate 121,300 of BMAU01019067.1, read as the reverse complement.
TTTGGAAACGTAATTTTTCATAGTAAATGGCAAAAGCTAAGTAACGTGAGACAACAAACTCTATTGTAAATATTACAGAATTTCACAAGTAAAAGAAATCGTTTACTTATGCTAAATTTTGGACATATAATATGCAGAGAATGAGGAAAGTATTTAGATAAAAGTCATAAAAAACAGTAATGATGATTGAATAACAACACAGGCAAAAAAATTGTATGATAAATCAATTTATTAAAACATTTATTTCTGAATTTTAGTGATTCAATGTTAAAAAAATAAATAAAAGGAACGTGAGTTGTGATAAATATGATTTTTTTTTTTTCAAATCTAGGCTCATGGAGATTGACTTTAAATTCACCATAAAATCTGGCGTAAAACGCGCACCTATAATTTCCAGCGGCCTTTTTCAAAAATTTTAAGGTATATTCTCCGAATAACGCACGCTTCTTAACGAAGAAACCTGAAATGTACTTATGTATCACGAATTCGCTCTCTTGAGCGTTCAAGGCCTGCGCCAAACCAACTATGCCCCTAAGTCGGCTTCAAATATATATATATATATATATATATATATATATATATATATATAATAATTCCAGTCCAGATTTTTAAGACAGCCTTTTAATTATTTTAACTAGCTACCTGCCTAACGGGGACTTCTGGAGCTACATCCACCCCCAAATCATGTGATTTCCCGCTGGGTATAAATATCGAGATCTTTGGAAAGCCCGCTCTTTTGTTCTTTGTCTGCCTTCGCAATGTAATCGGTTGCAGTTGGAGTGAGTGTATTTTTGTTGCGTGTGTCTTCTTGTCTACTTATTGTTACTTTGGAAAGTAATATGTTTAACATGCTTATATGTGTCAAGATGTGCAATAAACTGGATTAACTTACAAGACTGCCTCGTCATCACCACCGACCATGCCCTGTCAATTCTTTACAGTATCATTTCCACTCGCCACGGACAGGATTTAGTTTACAGGATTAATACACAGTTATCAGTACTATTCTCCAGAAATAATATATATATACAGTAGGTAAGATATATATATATATATATGTACAGTAGGTAAGTACATCTAGCTTTATTTGTCTTGATAACTTTATTTCCAGTCAAGATCGGAAACAGGCAACTTAGTCCAAATACACATTCGATATTAATCCTATATTGTTACGATTATAATCTAAGTTTTAATGATGGCTGCTTTTTAATCTTATTTTCTTTCCAAGTAGTATATGCAAATCAGGAGTGAAGATTGCTGGCTCGAAAACAATATTTGCTCCTGCAATCCTAAACTAAACCTAACAATCCTAAAACTAAGCTTGCACTATTGTAGCTAACTCAGTGCTTCTAAAATTATCAATACTTGCGACCCAATTTTAAGTCATAATTTTCTTCGCGCCTCCTTCCCCCTCCAAACAATAACAATGTATTGAATTCCATAATAATAATGTACTTCGACATTAGTCTACAATATGAATTTAATTACAAACCATACAAATTATCAAGATAAGTATTACATTTTTATATATTTTTATGTATGACAAGCTCATGGAGTCACTGGTAATTGTTAAACTTCTTCTTATATTGGTATTGTTAAATTAATTATCAAATGTGCAATGCTCAGTATTGATACATTTATAAATATATTATATCGGTGTAAATGCTTATTTTATTTTTGATTATGTCAGAATGTATTTTGTTTTGCTTCCTTTCAATAAATTAATACTTTTTAAATAATATTTTATTTTCGACATTTCGATAGGCTCACGTCCCCCCCCCAATGGTTTATCACACACACCTAGGGGGACACCCCACAGTTTGAGAAACGCTGAGTTAACTTATTTTGGACGTAAAATAGAGGTGGGGACCCTGCGGCCTCCATGAAATTCTTGTGCGAAACTCATATTAAATAGCATTTGTATTAATTAATATTTAATGATATTTATTGCAAAAATTTACAGTACAATAGAATTAAATAAAGAACATCGTTAATGTATGTATATTTCAATAACTATACTTGTGGGAATAGCAAATTTTACATTTCTAATGTTAGAACGCCACCGAAAGCAACACGGCAACACTAACAGACATGTTATATGATCTTTACATAAAAAAATTAAATAAATAAATAATAAACTATTTTCTTACTATTCCTGGGGTGACTGACACGATGTACGCTAAAAAGCATTATTTTTCTTTATGAATGGCCCTTGAATATTAATGAAGAGTTTTATTTTGTTGACAGAGATGCAACAATTATGTTCTACAAAAAAAGATGCTTGTGACATATTCGGTTTCAGATATTCGTAATCATCATAATATCAGTATATTTTATTTGTTAGTTCGTATTTAAAAATAGATTTTATTATTTAAGGAAGTCACGCATCTTTCAGCAGCTAAAATAAGAACATAATATTTCTTCATAGAACAAACTAGATTATATATTTTTAACTCACAAGGAGAGGGCATGACTAAGAAAATTCATATGGGGACGAAACTTTGTGTAACAGTAGTACTGCTGTAGGGTATTCAAACCCCAATATAATTCTGTCGAATGGCCAGTTAATTTCGAGAAAAAAGCGTTCAAAATTCATACTAAGCCTATACACAAGTTATTTTCTCCCTGATACAACGTCGCCGCGGCATGTTCGTCAGCGTATCGAAGTACTATAGAATGGACAGGGGTTCGATTTGTGCGAGCTCTAACTTCGTTATTATTTTTTTTCCTCTAATTTATTTTATTATTTATTTTCAGAATTAAATAGTTTTATTTTTTAAAAAAAGATTCACTTGATTTTTAAACGATATTCTACATAATTATAGTAACTATTTTACTTTTTAAAAGCACAAAACAACTAATAGTTATGATAATAATACTTATAAATAATAAGTGAAAATAAATTAAATAATAAAAAAGTTAAATATAAAAAAATAATAATAAATTAAATTATAATAAATAAAGTTAAATAAATATGAGTAAAAAGTTAACTTTGCCTTACATAATTTTTTTTATGACTCTTACAAGACCATGAGTGATAATTATCATAAAAAAACATTCAAAACATTTTTTGGCATCTAGCACAGTAAATAAAAGAAGAATTACCGAAGAATAATGTTTTTTAAGTAACAAGGTTATATTGTAAAAACAGGGGTAAAAATGGCAAAAAATTTTAAGCAGTAGTGTACAAACCAAAATCCATTATCCTACAGATTTCTCATTTTATTGGAGCATTCTTTGTTTAAAAAAATACTTTATTCCTAAAAAAATAACACTTGCTCTTTAAAAACAGCTGCCATTCTCTTGATTAAAATCGTTTTGTTAAAAACGGAATTAAAATTTTATGGCCATTTAAGTATAAGGAATAATTTTAAAATACAATAAACTATACATTTTAATGACAGAAGTAATTGTATATTTATACCATATATTAGTTGTTTTCGTGTTTTAAAAAAGTAAAATAGTTACTATAATTGTAGAATAACGTTTAAAAATCAATGTGAATCTTTTTTTAAAAAAAAATTATTTAATTCTGAAAATAAATAATAAAATAAATTGGAGAAAAAAAATAAAACCGAAGTTGGAGCTCGCGCGAATCAAACCGCGGATAGTACTCCGATACACTGACGATCATTCCACGGCGACGTTGTATCAGGAAGAAAATAACTTGTATATAAGCTTAGTAAGAATTTTGAACGCTTTTTTCTCTAAATTGACTGGTCATTCAGCGGAATTACATTGGGGTTTGAATAACCTACAGCAGTACTACTGTTACACAAAGTCTCGTCCCCAAATCAATTTCCTTAGTCGTGCCCTCCCCTTGTCAGTACTAACAAACGATTCTTTTTCACTGTAATCTCAATCAGCGTTGCCATAAATATATGAATAGAAAAAAATATATTAAGGTGATGCTAAGAAAGTTATAAGCAACATAAACCTTAGTTTAAAATATAAAAAAAGAATCAAGTCTTACCGTACTCGCATATGATGTGTTACCTCTGACATGTTATCGTGGTAAATATGCAATATTAACTTAAATCCTGAAAAAAATGAATCACGTATGATTGGAAATAATTTTCTATCTAATAATTATATCTTTAATGAAATTTTATCTATTTAACACAACGAGTAGGGCATTTTTTAATAAAAAAATATCTATTCTTGTTCAATTTGGGGAAGAGTAGATACAATGCATTTGAAGAAAGACAAACAGGGATTTCGGTGGCCATATACATTTCTTCGAGTTAAACGTTTCAAAAAATTAAAGATTTCCTGCATTTTGTACTTTTACCAGAAACCGAAGATGGTTCTGCTCTTTTACAAACAAACTATCACTCGCTTCCTATGATTTTGAGTGTGATTGAATTGAGTTTCGAATCGAGTATGATATGAAATAATTTTCTATCGAGAATAATTATATCTTTAATGAAAATTTTATTTCTGAGTAATGCAATTTTTTATAAAAAGTATTTATTCTTGTTCAATTTGGGGAAGGGTTGGTACAATAGACCTATGATAAGTAAAATATGACACATATACTTGTGATTCCAAAGTATTTAAAAACCGTTGAAAAACAGCGTCAATAACGGTACCACTGTTAGCTGTCAAAATATTTCGATTTGTATTCATTTCGAAATTTAATTCATCAGTCAAAAAGCTATGAGCGGTTCAACTTCTGGCAAACTGAAGTTAACGTTGAAATCACTACTTAAAATCATGGGAAGCGAGTGATAGTTTGTTTTTAAATTAGCAGAACCATCTTCGGTTAATGGTAAAAGTACAAAATGCAGGAAATTTTTAATTTTTGAACCGTTTGATTCCGAGAAATGTATACGGCCACCGAAATCACTGTTTGTTCATTTTCAAATATGCATTCTGCCACACATATGTCCCCAATGTCTTAACTAGCCATACCCAGTCCATTTGTTAGACGATAAATAATGTCCATGTGAGGAGTCACAACATGTGAGTTGTTCTGTTTGCTATTGACAGCGAAAGGAATTAGCCTCAAAGTACGAAAAACATACGCAATAAAATAACTATTGTAATAATTGCATATTACTTACTCATATATTCTTAAGGATGTTGAACTTTTTCACAGACACTCAACAGTAAATGTAATTATTAATATAGTTTACACATATAAATTAACCTCAGATTTTTTACACAACGAGTCCTGAGAATTTGGCAATTGAGCGTAAGGATCGTAAGTTTATCCTAAAAAAGAATTCGAATCTTTTGTAATGCCAACTTTAACAATATATCAATTGTTGGATGACTTGAGTACCCAGCTCTTTCGAGCTACGACCTCATATCAGTAGTTATTTGAGTGACTTTAAATGATCAATTTTTGCCCTTTGTTGAGATTAGGTGCATTAAATATATAATAAAAATACTGGATATTTTGGGGAAAAAAATTTAAAATATTAGAATGCATTAAAATTGAGAAAAGAAGCTTCAGAGTCGGCACAAAGCACAGAAAATCAATTTAGAATTTCGATCTTGGGTGGGTGGGGTGAAAGCGACCAATGGGAATGCAGCTAGAATCACGAAAAATTGTTCAAAAGAAAAACAGAAAACAGTTTTTTAAAGCTATTAAAAATACTATCATGAATAAAAATAGCAGAGGAACATCAAAATAAAAAAGAGATGCGTCAGAATAATTTTCCGAGGAAAATTTAAATAGTAGAATGGAAAAGAAGGAGAGATTCTGGGAATCGAACCCGATGCAAAGCATTGGGAGTGAGAGTCTGACCACGGGGGACTTGTGGAAGGAGTTGAAATAAGCATTTAAGATGGAAGAAGCGAAATTTGAAAGGAGAAAAATAATTACATGGAGAGGGGGTCTGGGAGAATATTTCTAGGTTTGTTGAAAAAAGGACCAGGGATATATTTTTCAATATCCAAGATCGAGAGATTACTAGAATTAACAATATTATGAAAGAAGTTTGTTGAAATCTTTTTAATAAACTGTCTTATTCATAGCATTTTACTTGAGGCCAGTGTTAAACATGAACCATCGAGCATTGAAGATTTGACGAAGGATGATGCTTTGAGAGCTTCAATTTGATTAATATGGGATCTAACAATATAAAAAAACTACCAACTAGAGCTTGACCCGATGCAAAAAGATACCATCACGCGCGCTTATTGGTCAAATCAAATAGCTCGCGCTTACGTCATTTCCTGTTACCCACATCCGTCCATTTTGAGGAAATCACTCCAACAAAATTCGGTAACCGAGAGAAAAGATGTTACACATCAAAAACAATATTAGTTGCTGTTCAAAAAAGTTGTAAACGTGTAACCCACAACAGTCTTATCTTTTGTAAATCTCGTAAGGTGCTTGTAACAGACTCATTACGTATTGGTAAGGTCCATTGTGAAAACATAGTTATTATTATTTTGCGTAATCTGTGGTTTTACTAGTACATAAGTGTTACTGTATTTCCCGCAAGTGTACGCTTTCATAGAGAAAATATTTATTATTAGTCTTTTCCCATCATGTTAAATTGTAAGAAAAAAAAATTAATGTATCCGACTACTTGCAACAACTTTTTTTTTGAAAAAATGAAGATATGGAGATTTTTTGTGATTTTAGGTTTATTTAGTATATTTTAAGGAAAAAATCGTAAAATTGAAATTAGAAAAAAATTTATTATTATTAAAATGGGAAAAAACTGGTGAAAATGTACAAAAAATTACATAAACGGGGCACGCTCTGTACAAAAGTGTTTTGAATAAATTTCCAATTTTTCAGTTTTAATGTGTTACTTCGTTATTCATGTTTTAATGACTTTCAGTATAATAGATAGATTGATTTTTACAAAAACTAGAGCACTGTGTCTTAGTGACTATATGAAATTGCTTAAAAAAACAGTGATTATATTCACATAAAGTAGGGTAATTTTTGAAATCGAAAAGTTATTGATAAATCTGAAGATCAAAGCACTTCTACTCTTATACGAAACATTCACAAAAAATTTCAGCAAATTATATTCAAAAATTTTTGAGCAATCCCTGTCCCCGTTTGAGTTTTTCGAAAAAAACACATTTCGAGTAAAACACATTTTAAGGTTTGACATCTTGTGTAAAGTTATGTCATCTTCTTTTATTAAAACACTTGTAGTTTTTGTTCTAGTGAATGGACATTAAAAAGCTTGGTATTTTTATCAAGCTAATAATATGGTCTATAAAATAAAATAATAAAAAAATTTGTCAATTTTTGAAAAAAATCATGATTTTAGGATAGTCGGATACCTTAAATTAAGAAAACATGACATTTAATTTAGAGTAGGAGTTACATTTCTTCAAAATATCTGTAAAATTATTTAAGCGATGTTGTAAAGGATATTCCATCAAAGAGTTCAACTTATTTAGTTGGGGTACATAACTTGACGTTTTATTGGTGTTGCTGGTGTTGGGGTAAAGAGCTGCGAGAATAGACCACATGAAACACTGCGAGTCCTTTTATTGATGACATTGATGATTGCCTTTGTCTCAGCGATTTGTTTCGGCACCTCGATGAAGGATGATGATCCGCTGAATTAAGAATAACGGTTCGTGCGGACTTCGAGTCTTAAGATTTCGTCCAGTGTCCAGCCCGAGTCTCTACCTTCAACATCTTCACTTTCTTTCACTATTTTCTCAGACATTCTCTATTTTCTCGAAGTTTTTGTAGTACTATCACGTGGTTGGTATCAAAATGTTCAAAAGAAAATGAGGAACAACATATATTTTTTTTCGAAAATTCGAAAGAATCCAAGATTAACACCCCTGTGACCTCTTAAACAATTAAATACAGTAGCAGAACATGGTTATATTCATAACCCAATGCTAATTACAGCCATGAAACGCATTCGTCTGGATTTAATCTTGTTTTAAAATCACAGGAAATAATAGCATGATAATGTTCTCTGTATATATATATATATAAATTCCATTTTCTCTTCTGTCTAAAATTTATGTCACGCTAAAAACACTAGTCAGTCAAAAATCGTCTGCTGAGTTAAAATGCTTCGTATTTCCAAATTAAACCATTATTTTTTTGTAACTTCTCTTCTGCGCAGATCTCAAATTTTCAGACTTACCCTTACACTAAGTATCCAAAATTCTGCATTGTACATTATAGTAACCTTATAAGTATTTTTAAGCTGAACCCTCATGTTTCCATTTACTACTGTGGTTAATTCCGTCTATACGCGTATTGTCAAATAATTTATTATTTAATTTTTAAAACTTGCTTTGTTCCAACTGATCGATATCAGGATCTCGTAAATACTATATATAATATGCTATGTGTTTTATTCCTTCGCATTTTATAATTTTTTTTCCAAACTTGCTTGTGAATTTCTGTAATTGGAATTACTTATTTATAATATCAAATGTATTCATCTGTTTTTCAAAAATGATTTAACGTCAGTGATTGCAGTATTAAAAATGTCCTTTTTATGTACGTTTTTACATTTAAAGACAACTTATTACTAAAAAGATAAAATGAAAATAAAGTTAGAGCAATATTTTATTGCTTCTATACTCTAATCGTCAGCTCCATCGCGGATATACATTTATAATTATTTGTGATACGTAAGAAAATATAGAATCAAATTTGGTGATTTTTTTCATAAAGTGAAAATAAGGCCGAACTATTAGAAAAAGCGTTTAAAGAAGTTTAAAAAACTTGTTCCTTACTCCCAGAAAAATAAGTGACAAGATATAAAATAACTAGATGAGGAACATTTTCTTACTCTTTATATTAATTGTAAATAAATATAAATGAATTTACATAGGTATAGCTTTTAAGTAAAGCTCAATATTTGTTTATCAGGAATCAATTATCTGTTGAATTTTAATAAATCGGTATTTTTTAAATATAAATGCATCGAAAGTGCATGTAGGCTTCTGGTTATTATTTATACCTTAAAATTATTACAAAACTCGTTTCTTGGAAAGAGTGAGGATTTGTTCAAAGTATAAATGTGATGATTAGGTGGTTTGCAAAACGTTACAAAACACTCTAATTTTATTTTTGTGATTTATACTATAGAAATGAAGAAATAAACTACTCAAATTAGGTAGTTTTTTTCCTCAATCGAAATTTTGACATGAACGTCACGAGTTCAAGAACAAGAAGACTAAGCTACTTTAACCAATCAAGTTGGCATTATTTGGAAGCTTCGACAGTAGGGTGCAAGTTTAAGAGTCATGCTTTTCATTTTACCGTGATACAAAATAACGAGGTATGTCGCCAATAACTCTCGTATTGTTTCGAAGGATGACGTTAAGAATCCGTCAAGCAATCTGCAATCAAACCTAAGGAAAATTGTCTAAATTTTAAAAAAAATCATTTCATTCGAATTATAAAATTATGAAATAAGATAATACTATTTGCAAACGTAACCTCTTCTCTGGTATCTCATATTCATTGTAATTTTTTTCATACCATTTTTTTATTTCTATTAGGCTTATGCCAAATACAAATTCTCATTTATATGAGTACTTTTATAATTATCTAAAACAAAATACAGTCGAACCTCTGTATTGTAAATGTGTTTCTATATAGCGAACTTTCTCCTGGAACCTTGAACATTTCACGATTTTCTTCGTAAAATAACCTCTCTAGAGTGAAGTGCATTTTCTATGTAACGAACTTTTTCTTTCAATTTTTGTTCTCACTTTTTTTTAAAGTATTTCTGAAAAAAATTCAATTTATTCACTCTTTTACACATTTTATGGTGGTCAAAAATTTTGAACTCGTTTTATCAGATCCTAATTCGCCGAGAGCAATAGAGTTCTAGACGTTTCATCCACGAGAAGTACAACCTTTAACCTTCATTGCCCAACTTACTAGAAACGTCCACGATCCTTAGTGGGGCTGTCCCGTGTTCTAATTATAAAATAACGCATGTTTAATATTACACATGTATGCTTTAGATTATAAAATGTCCTTAAAATTCATAAATTTTACTATAAAATTATTTTCTTAATATTGAATATACAGTGAGTTTTATGACATTCTTTTTTTTTTCTCATGTTCCTTGCAGTTTTTCTCTCTTTCTTTTTTGATGGGCATGATATATAAAATAAACATACATTAATTTTTTAAAAAAAGGTGTGAATAATTGCTTTTTTTAATATATAGTGTTCATGATTTTAAAAATTGCTTTATGCAGCTTATAAAATATGTTAAAAGATGAACCTCTATATAACGAATTTTCCATATCACGAACTTTTTTTCCGGGATTTAGTGACTTCGTTATATAAAGGTTCAACTGTATATATTTGTCTACAGCAGTTTACTAGAAACACCAACATAATGCTCTAAGTAATTAACAGTACACGATAATCTGACGATAATGGGAATTAAACAATTGAAAGTTTACGCTATTTCACGTTATATTTTTTAATTATTTTTACAATAATCTTGAACCTTCCCTGCTAATCTTCATAAAATACCCTATTTTAATTATTTATTTCACCAGTTTCTTTTCAAAATAATCTGAAACACTTGATTGTCTTCCAAGAATTCAAATAATTGAAAACAATAAAAGTAAAACCCATTGTTATTTTGAGAGAAAAAATCCACAAAACGTTGGGAAAAACTGTTCAATATGATATTTATATCAATAGCTACTTTCGGGAGGTGGACATTTAATTTATATTTGTTAACTAGGAAAAAATAGGGACTCCGTTAGTTTATTTCTCTATTTAAATTGAAATTAATTTTGCGAATGCTGACGTAGCGCAATCAATGAGCCTTTTTTGCAACGTGGTCTTCGTTTGTTTAAAATGAAACAATTGCTTCAGGGGTATTTGCGATTCGTTTTAATTAAAAATGTTTGTTGTAGAACTCTAAATAGAAACTTGCTTCTTTACATCCTATCCGACAATCCTCGTCACGATTTAATTGTTTTTCGATCCGGAAAACATCGTGAATGCAAAAATTGGGATCCATATTGATGAGCAGTATTCAGTACATAACAATGTTTTAAAAAATTTCGCAATGTTAAAGAAATATACTTATGATTATATTAGTGATTTTAAAATACATTGTTTGAAATGATTTTATAAATTAGGATATTTAAAGATTATCCTGTGCATTCAAAATAGTGTTGCCATTATGGATATCTATTAAAATAATACTAGAGAATCAAGCGCGCACGCGTCACGTCTTATTTAAAAGTTTTTTAACTTCATTAAAATTATTTCGTCCCTGTTACAGAGTTTATACTTGCCAACTTCTGGGTTCTGCTTTAGTAAATCAATAAATTGCTATGCTGGCGCATTCATTATTTCTAGTTACGAATATACGTATTTATTTATTGTAGTAAATATACATGGAGTTAAATAGAAAGAATTATATTTTTAATGAAATCAAAAACAGTATTTTGTCATAAGTTGCAATAAATCAGTTTTGACAACTCGTTGAAAATCTTTAAAATGTGATTCCCATCAAAGCAATATGAGATACTAAATGATATCTTAGATCTCTCGAGACGACATGCTGTTGCCGCCTTCAGACTGGAAACCGGCCATGACTGCCTTGAGGGTTACCTATATAAACTAAACATCCTTCCCTCTCCAAATTGTGTTTTCCCTCTATTGAATGCTGAGCGCCTGGAGATTTGTCCTGCTGCCTCTGGTAACATCTTGGGGGCCAGAAACTAGTTACAAGCTATCTAATCTGACTGACTTTCTGCTTGTGATTATGTGTGACTTATGTTTTTCGTCTGTTTTCTGATTCTTTGTTTTATTTTTTATTTGTTGTTTAATTCTTAGTTGCTCAATCTTTGTTTACGCGGAGTGTTTTCTCTCCAGCGAATAGTGTACTCATCAAGTGTTGCTGCTAGAAATAAAAATATAAAGTACTTGCAGATTTTGATGCTAATGCTGCAGTGTATGTGCATTGCTAGTACAGAATTCACTTTAAAAAAAACCATAAACACAACTGTTTAGCTACTTCTTTGACATTTTATGAGTCGTCAGAGTAGAGGGAGCCTTTTCACGTTAAATCTGTAGAGGCTCAAATGTTATCTCGCTAGTGTGGTGTAGAAGTAAGGAGAAGGCGTGGCACCTCCGGTGCCCTTCTCTTCACTTGATCATGGTTCAAATTAGGTCATCGCAAATCAACTTGTATGTATCCTCTTTAAGCAAAGATCCTACCAGTAAATAATATTTGAAGTTTGTGGAGACTCATAAAAAAAACTTATTGTGAACCGTTGGTTTTAGCGCAGTTTCTTGTTCATTTTTAACCAAACCCTTGTTGATTGCAGACCTCCCATTCCTAACTATGTCATGCACATCGTTTCGACCATCAGTGAATTGACAAACTCCCTATCTCACTATTTAATCATTCATTGCATTTTCAACATAATTCTTTATAAGTGGGCAGCGAATTTAGACTGGCTTAACAGTCCTTCCTTTCAAAAAACGGAAATTTCAAAAACTGTTCACAGGTGGCACCTTTATTTAAAGAGGGTACAGGCGAGTTTGTTTCCCAATACGAAAATTACCTTAACAATGGCGGTATTTGTGTAGAAAAATAGTTGCCGACATGCTCTTTTATGTAAAAATAAATTGAAAAAAAAAAGAGAAACGAGCTTTACAGTTGTCGTATATGATGTGTAACATCTGACATGTTATCTTAATAAATACGCAATAGTAATTTATATCATGAAAATAATGAATTGGGTATGATTGAAAATAATTTTCTATCGAATAATTATATATTTAATGAAAATTTTATTTAATTAACACAAGGAGTAATGTAATTTTTTTTTATCAAAAATAACTATTATTGATCAATTTGGGGCAGAGCGGAGACAATAGACTTATGATAACTAAAATATGACATATATACTTGTGATTTCAAAGTATGTAAAAACCTCTGAAAAACAGCGTCAATAATATTACCACTGTTAGTTGTCGAAACATTTTGATTTGAGTTCATTTTGAGCTTGGATTCATCATTCAAAAAAGCAATTCGCGGCTCAGATTTTGTCAAACTGAAGTTAAAATCACCCCTCAAAATCATGGGAAGTGAGTGATAGTTTTCTTTAAAAGAGAAGAACCACCTTCGGTATATGGTAAAAGTACAAAATACAGGAAATTTTTATTTTTTTGTACCGTTTGATTTCATAAAATGTATGCGATCACCGAAATCACTGTTCGTCCATTTTCAAGTAAGCATTCTGCCGCACTTATGTCCCCCAATATCGTTACTAACAATACCCAGTCCACTTATTCGACGATAAGTAATGTTCATATGAGGAGTCACAACATGTGAGTTTTTCTGTTTGCGATAGATCACAACACCAGCTGCTCTGCGTCCTGGTCGCTTAAACTTTACGCAGCAATCGAAGTTAGGTATAGAAACATGTTCGTCATTATCTAAGCACGTCTCTGACAACATGAGTAACGAACATTTTTATGAAATAACGTCGTCGAAATCTGTTTGGTGAGCCCTTTGACAATTGAGCGTAAGGATCGCAAGTTTATCGTGGGTAAAGTCTAAGACTTTCTGTTATGTGCAAAGCGGATTTAGAGTATCATTGGGTGGATGTGTGGACCAGAGTATCTAGTTCTTCCGACCTATAACCTCTTATCTTTAGGATTTTGAGTGACATCGACAAATTCACTCTTCCCCTTTGTTAATAAAAAAAATACTTAAACACAGTAAAATATACTAATATGAGAGTAAAAAATTAAAACTTAAAACTACTAAAATGCTCTAAGTGCTAGAAAAATATCTTCAAAAACGGTGCAAGCACTGAGAATGAAAACAAATTTTGATCAGTGGTTGGGCGAGGTGAGGCCTGACCAATGGGAATGCAGCTTAGAACTCAGTCGTTGTAGAAATGAGCGAAACATTAAATGAGATTTGAAATAAGAAAAACAGCTTTTTGAAAAGCTAATAAAAAATAAAATACATTTTGAAAAAAATAGGGAAGAACTTGTAAATTTATAAATTTGATCTGAATAAATAATTTTTACCATGGAAAATTAAAGTGATTTAAAGTAAATTTGAAAATAGCGAGTTCCTGGGGATCGAACCTAGGGTGATTCATTTCGAGTCAGGTAAGCTACGAAGGCTTGGGGAGGGAGTTAAAGTAAGCTTTTAAGTTGGGGGTGAGAGGAGTGAAATGAATTAATTAAGAAAGAATATATATTATTGGGTCTGTTAAAATTAGGATCAGGGATAAATTTTCTAATATCCAAGATTGAAGGATTATTAGAGTTATCAATTTTTTGAAAGAAGTTAGTTGCTAATTTTTTTAAAAAATGGTCTGATAAACATCATTTTGCTGGTGGATTTGAGGTCCTTATTCCTCATGAACCATCGAGCTTTTAATATTTGTCGGAGAATGATGCCTTGAGAAACTCCAGATTGGCGTGGCATACTGTTTAAAACTAGTCTTAGGATTAGTGCGTAGATAAGCAATTTATTTTCTCTGCTCTAATATAAAGATTCTTGCAATTAAGGGGTAGATTTTACAGATCGTTTGTGAATTTATATAGATTCAAGTGATTGAGTGCTTGATGGCTACTAGAGCTGTACCCCGATGCGCTGTACACCACCACGCGCTCTCATTTGTCAAATGAAATAGCGCACGCTTACGTGACTTCCTGTTACACACATCCGTCAATTTTCACGAAATCACTCCATTAAATATCCAGCAAGCGAGAGGAAAGATGTTACACATCAAAAAGGTTTTAAATAAGAGTTTTTCCAAAACCTTACTTAGTTTCCGGACACCCCTCGTATATTCTGTCTGAAAATGAAGCTTGACTAACCCATGTTTCACCATCATTGAAACAGGAATTAAAATAATCGAACCATCCCGTCTTGATTGAACATTGAAATTTAGCACTAGAAAAGATTATATGTTGATGGAATTTACACTAAAAAAGAAAGAAAAAAAGAACGTTAATGCTGCTTCATTTCGTTAAATATTGTAATTACTTTGATGTTCCATCCAAAACCGTTAATGTATTTTAGTAAATTTTTGTCATTTTCTTATGAAAAACTGAGAGGTCGAATCTGGGATTCAGAATTTAAACTAGTCCTTTCGAAGATTAATGTATTATCTGTTGTATAGTTCTGACCTGGCGTGAAATGAATTTTATTTATTCTTTACTTTGAAACGATTCACTGAAAAAAATATCATTCAAATGAGTAAAACACACTTCATTCTATGACCTTGGTCGTCTTTGATAGACGACCACCTTCTAATGTATATTGGAGCTTTGAGCCTATTTTAATATTAATTCATTTATTTCAAGTTGTTTTGATTTTAGTTTCTATTCAAAGCGGTTCCCTAATGTAGAACTCATTATTTATTTTTTACATAATATTTACAACAAAATATTACTTCTGAACCTAAAGAAAAATTAGGTTGTACGCTATTCATTTCTCTTGACCAAACAATGGATCAGCGCAGAAATTTCCTAAGTAAATGGGAAATTGATAACGCTTAAGTAAACCCGAAGCTCAAATATTTTATCAGATTAGTAGTTTTTCAATCGTCAAAACCGGTTAGTTACATACGCAATCGGAAAAATGTAGCCTCATTTGAAATTAACAACAGACAGTTTATTCACTTTTCGGCAAAAGGCATGCATATATTTCCTTTTTATGACCTGTTATTCGTTCCTTCCAAGGAGAAAGTGTGATCTAAATATGGATTTTAGCTATTTTTTACTCCACTCCTCCTTATGAGGCTAAATAAGGGCTAATCTAAAAATAATTAAGGACAGTTGGAAACCTCTCTCTGTTTCTGTATATACCGACAATGTTAAATTGGCAGCATTCGATATAACTTTTCTCAAATTCTGTTATATCAGTGTTTTTCAAACTGTAGGGCACGCCGCTCTAGGGGGCGTGATAATCCTACGAAGGAGGGCGAGCATATCGAAAAGTCGAAAATAAAATATTATTTTAAAATATTATTAATTTACTGAAAGAGAAAGCAAAACAAAACGCATCCCGACATAACAAACAATAAAATACGTATTTCCACAGAAATAATATATTTGTAAGTGTATCAGTACTGCACACTGTATTTGATAATTATTTAACAACACCAATTTAAGAACAAGTTTAACAAATTTCAGTAATCTCATGGGCTTGTCATATGTAAAGTTGTATTAAAACATTTATTTTGTCTTGATAATTGTGTGGTTTGTAACTAAATTCGTATTGTAGATTTATGTCTCAAAGTACATTATTTTTAAATTCAATTAATTGTTATTGTTTGGAGGGGGTGGGAGGCGCAGAAAATTGACTGAAAATTGGGTCTTGTAACCTGCACTCAAAAATAACACCGGCAGCTAACTCAAATAATTTTAATTGGTTGTACATTCTAATTGAGCACAGTTACAAACACATAAAAACCCGTTAATCTTTATACAAATAATAAGGGGGTTGCAAGGGCGGACAATGGCATGTCCTTTCTACACCGTGGTGGCAGTCAGACTGATTATTTGTCCATACGGCCAGAAGAGGGCGCTCTATTACCATTCGTTACACTCCCCCTCTGATTCCTAGGTATCGTCCTCGATGAGGAACCAGCAGAGTTGTCTTTCCTGGGCCTTCCCCTTTTTCTGAGAGGCATCACTGGAGTGGCTTCCTTGTCTATGCATGGACGAAGAGAAGATGAATGATAAGGTCCGAGAACCTCATGTGGGTTGTTTGGATTTGCCACTTCGTAAGTCGTTGGAGAACGTTGAGTCACAATAATATAAGGCCCATCTCTTTTGGGCATGAATTTAGCTGTCTTCTTGTGGGCAGCATTGCTGAGGGGGTGAAGGGTTACCCACACTTTATCACCTGGATGATACAAGGGACCAGTACGGTGTCTTTTATCATAGAAGGTCTTTCGCTGATCGTGTTTCTCTTCAATTCTTTCAGGACTTCAGATGAAATTCTTGCTAATCTTTTCAAATATGGGGTAATCTCTGAGACGAAATTTTCATTATCTATGATGGCTCGAAAGTCGTTGGTTACATCATCTATAGTTCTCATATCTCTTCCAAACTGCAAATAAGCAGCAGTTTTAAGGGTGGTATCACACTTGGCACTGTTCAAATCAAAACGGATAAGCGAAAACTTATCTTTCCATTAATCGTGTCAATTTTGAACTAAGATAGCAATTCTTGGTTTTAGGTCACGGTTTTTCCTTTCAACAGGATTTGCTTGGGGATGATAAACAGGAATAATGTCTTGATCTATGTTCATTATGAAACAAAGTTGTTGCATGACGGCACCCACAAACTGAGAACCATGGTCGCTAATTAATCTTCTGGGTAGGCCATACCGTAATATAACTTCTTCCATTAGAGTTGTAGCACATTCTCTAGCAGTGGCTTGAGAGAGAGCAAAAAGTTCAACCCATCTTGTGCAACAGTCCTCAATAATAAATATCCACTTATTTCCAGATGGACTTTCAGGCAAAGGTCCGAGAAGATCAATGGAAATTGTCTCAAAACGTTGAGAATACACAGGTGTAAGTAAGATTCCGGAAGGCTTTTGTTTGGATAGTGTGTTTGTAGCGATTGCACTCTGTGCAATTCTTTACGTAATCAGTGATGTAAGAACGCATACCAGTCCAATAATAGCGTTTGGAGATTCTTTCAAACGTTCCATCGGCTCCATAATGTCCTGCGTTTGGGGCATCATGGTGGATTTTCAAAATGTCCTGTCTTTCGTGAATTGGCACAAATAACTGGGCCTCTTCACTTTCAGAAGTAGGTGAGTAACGGAATAAGATTCCTTGATTCATGAGGTATAATCTTTCTAACCAGTTGGCAAAATTAACACTTTTTTCATTGTTTTCAAAACATTCAATTATTTTCTTCAGCTCGTCATCCTTCAATTGTTCTTGGCGAATTTCTTTAGGTGAGCGTGTGGGAAAATCGACGAAAACAGCAAGAATGTCACAGTCTGCTTTATCTTGTTCTGACGTGGGTCTAGACAATAAGTCCGCAATAAAGTTCGATTTTCCGGGAATGTAGTCGATTATTAGATTATAAGATTGGATCTGTAGGGCCCATCTTGCAAGTCTTCCGATGGGAGATTTCAAAGATAATAACCATTTTAAAGGCTGGTGGTCAGAGGAGAGTCTAATAGTTTGTCCTTCAACGTAACCTCTAAATTTTTCAAGGGCCCAGACAACTACAAGAGCTTCTCCTTCTGTGGTAGAATAATTTCGCTCCGAGGATGAAAGTAGTCGGCTTGCGTATTCTATTGGGTGTTCCTCATCTTTTTCTCCTTGGAGTAAAACTGCTCCGAGAGCCATGCTACTGGCATCTGTTCGGATGACAAACGGCTTGGTAGCGTCAGCTGGCTTAAGGGCAGGAGGAGACGCTAGTTTTAACTTTAGATCTCTGAAAGCTTCTTCTTGTTCAGAGCCCCACTTCCACATTGCATTTTTCTTAGTTAAGTCTGTTAGTGGTTTTGCAATTTGAGAAAAGTTTGGAATGTATCGCCGATACCAGGAACAGGTTTGTACAAAGCTTTGTACTTGTTTAACAGAGGTTGGGGATGACATATCTGTGATAGCATCTATCTTTTGTGGATCAACTGAGATGCCTTCCTTAGTAATGTAATGTCCTAAGTATTTCCCTTTTTTACAACAGAAGTTGCACTTCTCTCTATTTGCATTTAATTTAAACAATGAAAGACGTTTAAAAACTTTCTCTAGGTCAGAAAGATGTTTCTGGAAAGTTGGAGACAATATTATGATATCATCTAGATATTACAGTGCTATCACATTGTTTAATCCTGAACGAAACTTGTCTATCAAACTTTGGAAGGTTGCAGGTGCATTTCATAATCCAAATGGCATACGAGTGAACTTATAAATACCAAAAGGGCATGTGAAAGCAGTTTTGTCTGGATCCTCTGCCGCCACTTTTACTTGGTGATATCCTGAACGCAAGTCAATAGTCGACATATAAGGTGTTGGCTTAGCTTCGTTAAGCAAGTCATCCATCCGAGGCAAAGGATAGCTATTTGGGACGGTTTGAGCGTTCAGCTTCCGGTAGTCTATGCAGAGACGCATGCTGCCATTTGGTTTTGGAATCAAAACAACGGGAGAGGCGTACGGAGATTCACATTCTACTATGATGCCTTTCTGTAGCAGAGAATCTAGCTCTTTATTTAACAGCTCTTTCCTGTCTGGATTCATTCGGTAGGGAGGCACTGAAATTGGTGGATGGTTTTCAGTGTTGATGCTATGTTCGATAAATGGAGTAGCTTCTCCCCTTGCTTCGAAGATAGAGTGATTATTTCTAAGTAAGCTGTCTAGTTCCGCACGCTGAGACCCAAGGAGTTCTTGTCCTTCATCTTCCCGTAGTTGACAGTTATTTATCGCCACAGGCCGTACATTAATAGAAGTACTCTGATAAGCCATTGCGAAACTGTACGATTTTCGGAAATCGTCCCAAAAAGTCCAACAGTTCTTTCGGAAATTCAGTACTATTCCAGCATTTTCAAGAAAGTCAACTCCAAGTAGGGTGGAGTTACTTTTGGCATCAGGCAAAATTATAAAGGGAGTTTTAAACTTTCTACCGTCCAGTATGACGGTTTGAAATGTACATAGAACTTCTTTCTGAGTTACGATTCCATCAGCAAAGGATAGAGATATTACTGTCTTCTCAAAAGCAGCTCCTTGTTGGAGAAGGATAGTGTAAAGAGTTTCTCCTGCAATCAAATGACTTGCACCACTGTCCGCAAATGCAGTTCCTGAAACTCCATTTATGCTGATCTTGAGTACAGCATTTCTGTTTGAAGGAGAGAGACTGTTAATTCGCAGAATTCCAAAATGAGCCGGATCACCCTTTGAAGGATTGCAGTCAGGGCATTTTGACTTGATGTAGCCGGGCTTTCCACATCCATAGCAGGACAGAGGATTTCGGCTTTCAAATTGAGAATGTCCTCTAAATGATTTTCTTGATTCTTCTTTTGCCTTAACCACCGTTCTGATTTCTTTATTTATTTTTGAGTGGAAAGAAGTTCTTACTTCTGGTAAAACTTTATGGTTCGACGTCTTACCTCGAGCAAATTCATAATCGTCTAATTTGTGTATTAACTCAGAGGAGCTTTTAATATCTCGCCAGATATCCACGAAGTGTTCTTTAACTTCCTTCGCAACTATTTTCTTAAGCTGATCGGTAAGAACCAAATCCTTAAGGGGACTTGGAACCCTTTGATCAAACTTCTTTATTTACGTATTTAAAAATTATATTTTAGCATTTTATATATGTTCTATTCAAGAAATTGTTACCAGATGAAAATTTTCATATATTATTCACACAATTTTAAAAATTTTAATTTTTTGAAGAAAATTGGGAAAATTTTAGAATCCTACTCCTTTTGTAAAAAAAAATTTTTTGACCTGAAATTTTTTATAATACTCTTATGGATGATCTAAACAACTTTAGGGATGTATATTCGAACACAATACTATTCAAAATATATTATAGATATCTTACAGGAAACAAAATCTAAACTTTGAAAGCAAAATGAAAATTCAAATAAAAAGAAGTTCTGATGAACTTAGTTAAAACAACATAAAAAGTAATACTTTGAAGGAATAAAAATACTGCTTAAAAATATTGTAGATATTTTACAGAAGGCAATATCTTAGCTTTGAAGAGAAAATAATTCCCCTATAAAAGAAATTCTAATGAAATTCAAAGTCGAAACAAAACCTATGAATGAATTTTTTATATATAAGGAATAAAAATACTTTTCTATAATAATTTATTTCTTTTAAATCCACAAAAATCTAATATGTGATCAAAATTCTTCAATATAGTTAGAAATAAAACACAGTACAACACTTAAATAAAAAAGGTAATACACAGGAAATATATCAATCTCAGGGACACTCTTGCATCATAAGTGAATTAATGAGTCAGCAGAAAAGCGAAAAGTATCTCGATGATTAATAAATTTTACAGAACAAACAGTGAAAACTCAAGGTCAGAAGTAGGGGTAAAAAAATTTCCCAATCAAGTACACACACTAATAGCCATAAATCTCAGACATTGAGAAAAATGAACAAAAGTAGAAAGAGTTTCCGAAATAGGGAAAAGAATTACTGAAATAAAATAGACTAATAAATGATGGTTATTATATATATATATAGCATAAAATACAAATACACAATTAAAATTCAACAAAAGTCGAATAAGAAAACAAAACGGAAGAAACTTATCTGACGTGAAAACGAATGTAATCCAAAATTTCTAATTTCCCGGTAGGAAATAAACAATCCAACTTCGTAGCTGGCAGCTACAACTTTTAGAAAATCTTTATGAACTGGCAGTTCAGAATATTGAAGATAATTTTGTTAGTTAATTTTAATAGGACTGCTAGCCTGACCTTCGGCCCCACGTTGTGCGCCATTTTGTAACTTGCACTCAAAAATAACACCAGCAGCTAGCTCAAATAGTGTTAATTGGTTGTATATTATAATTGAGCGCAGTTACAAACACATAAAAACCAGTTAATCTTTATACAAGTAATAAGGGGTTTGCGAGGGCGGACATTGGCATGTCCTTTCTACACCGTGGTGGCAGTCAGACTGATTAATTGTCCATACGGCCAGGAGAGGGTGCTCTATTACCATTCGTTACAGTCTCAAGTATTGAAAGTTTGAGAAGAACTGTGTAATATATAATCGGCTATTCCTAAATTCCTGTCCCGCCCATTCTATCCAATCAGAATTACTATTACGTAATAACCACTGCCAGTATAAAAGCAAAGATCTTGTGTAATCGCTCTCTCTCTCTCTCTCTTTGTCTGCTTGCCTTCATCATGTAAGAATGTAATCAGCCGGCTGCAGCGCGGTCTGTGTTTATGTGTGTCTTTGTGTTTATGACATGATGTTTGCTTCTTGTATGTGTATCCCTACTGGATATTTATGAGCTTCCAGATGTGAAAAAAGAATAACGATTTACAGGAGTGCCTCTTCCATAGTACCGTATTCGACCACACTCCGCGTAACATAAAAAATCACACCACTAGCCACGCCCTATCTTTAGTTCGCTACAGTAATAACATCCACTCGCCACGTCTTACAATAATTTTGACCACTCTCCAGAAATATAAAAATATTTCATATATATATGACATGTTTTTTAGCCAGAATCAGACTTAGTTTTGAAGAGGATCTTTATTTGATGAAATCTTTACAAGTTCTGACGCTGATAGGCAGAGAGAGAAAGAACACCAAAGTGAAATCTAATTGTTTACCACTTGAGCCAGATGTGAGAAATAACTCTGATTTTATGAGTGTACTTGAAATTTAATGCTGACATATAGGGCTATTAAATCTAACAATCTGGGATTAGACATGTTTTTTGGCTAGGTCATATGTTCGGAAGAAATAAATGGGTGATTAGTTTGATACTTGAAGATAAAATGAAAAGTATGAGTTAAGTGCTAGAAAGGGAATTTAATATTTAATCTAGTTTAATTATCCTTAAATTTGCCCCCATTTTAAATAGGAGTCGTGGCGTGTTTTTTTTTTTTTTTTTTTTTGCTCTTTACAAACTTAATTAATTTTCAACAAACACACAAAAACAATACATAACATTATTTAGAAAGACATATTACACACAGTAGAAATATTTAAGCAATAGGAATACTAAAATCAAAATGCAATACACTAAACGAATCTATAACAACAAACACAGTAAGGACACTTCCAACATATCAATTGATAAACATGAATTTCCATACATATAATTGAAGATTAGCTTGTTCACATCTATTCGACATCTAGAATAAGAGCTTACGTTTCCTCCTATTCCTTCATAATAATAGATTCGTATTATAGCTAGAAGATATTGTTTTTTAAAAAAAAATATATTGCAAAATAATATATCAAACAATAAGATAGTAAATATAAAAATATATGATATCATACATATGTTAAAATAATATTTTTGTATAAAAATCTACTCTGGCGCCATCGTAGTAATACCTTATATTGTTACACACATTTTGCATGTATGAAAAACATTTTTTAAAAATATAAAAAAATATAGACACTAATAAAATGAAATTATTAATAATATGAAAACGGTGTAAAACACACAACTTATATGCACTATTCAACACAATAAACAATGTTTTAATTCACATGCGTTATAAAATATAAAAATGTAAACATTATAAGAATATAGGAATATAAGAATTCTTTTTTATTATTTTTGAGTCGGGAAAGTGGACTCACTTCAATATAATCACTTTTAGTATTTATGAAATTTTTCTCAATATTCATTGTAACTTAACAATATCGCATACAATATTTTGAATCTTTCCGTAATCTTTTAAAAATTCGTTTCATAGACAAAATTTCTTGAATTTCTCTTACATCACACATTCACTAATATAAACTGTATCACATTACTTAATTTCGAGCACATCACTCTGAGAAATCTGCGTGATCAATCAGGGATGTTGATAAGAAACAGAGGTCTACATATCAAACTAAACAAGTTTGTCCTCTTAATGTTCCGAGACATACAAAATTATGATGATTGTATTCTTCCTTATCCACTATATAATATCCAAAAATAAGCTTCAAGTTATTAAATTAATTTTAATTTTAAATAAGGAAAATTTTAAGAAATAGTAAGTCCTGATATATGGCCGGTATATCAAAACACACAATTTCAAAATAAAAAAATTAAATGACATGCAATAAGATTACTGCTGAATAAAATAAGTAACAAAACAATAAAATTCAGTGAAGAAAAAAGAATACAACTTGACTTTACTTCTGTTTCTTATAAAAATCAACATCCTTAGTATTAGTTCATTAGTCATTTTTCTAAAAACTTAATTTATATCTTTCACTTTAAAACACCAATTTCTATCATAACTGTTAACTCATTCGACATCTTAAGATAAAATTATGAGAAGTATATTAAAATTTCTCAAATTTTTGTATGACAAAACCTATAAACTTTGTTTTCTCAATTAAAATATAAAGAATATCTCATTTAACACAATTGTATTTTAAAAATTAAATATCATATCATGTCATATATTATTCTTTTTCGCCGAAAAGTCCTGTTAAGCAGAATTCAGTTACTTCTGTATTACGTACGAGATTTCGTTTAGTTATTATCTTATTCTCAATATTATGGGTATTTTGTTGAATGTAATTCAACTGAAAATTTTCAGATGGATGAAAATGTCTTAAACGAACTGAATGAACTAATTCAGTGTCAGTTTTATTAAGTCATTGGGTCTATCTATTTCAAATAATACATCAGAACATTTTCTTAAAACGGTATAAGGGCCTGAATAAGGGGGACTTAATTTCCTTGTATTGGGGTATTGAAATTCCTCATACATTACTAAGTCACTAACCTTGAAATCAGCTTCCTAAAATTTTTTATCATATCTAATCTTATTTATTTTATAATATTGTTCGGTTCTTTCTTTGGCTAATTTTCTTACTTCTTCTAAGGGAGGATATACCTCATTATCTTTTAGCGAAATTTCGAAAGGTAAATTACCATACATTAAGTAGGTTGGAGGGAAACATATTATTGTATGTGGAGTTTAATTATACTGATGGGTTACTTTTTCTAGAACTTTTGTCCATGGGACTTTATTTGAACTATTACTAATTTCACATTTTAAGCGGGTAATGATGGTTTGATTTACACGTTCAATCTTTCCATTGGTTTGTGGTCTGTGAGAAGTAGTTAATAATTGAGTGACATTATTATGTTTTAAAAAATGCATAAATTTTGAAGAGGTGGACGCAGTATTTCTATCACTTAAATTTTTTTCCGGTATATGATTTTGAAAGATTTGTCTTAAACAATTTATATAAGTATCTGCTGTTGCATTTTTTGATGGGAAAGTACAAATGTACCTAATTGCATGATCAATAATAATGTGCAAATATTTTTAACAGAGTTGTAATAACTTAAACCACCTACACTATCTATCGATAAAAGTTCAAAGGGTTTTCACAAAGGGGAAGTGATTGCATCAGTCCGTATTTTTCTGATGTGACTTCATATTTATTTGACAAGTTTCATAGTGTTTCGCATAATTTCGTATATCAATAATAATGTTTATCCAATAACATTGTGCTGATATCAATTTTAACATGATAGCTACACCAGGATGGCCAAATTTTTTATGAGTTGTTTCCATTAATTTCACTCTTAGAACTTTGGGTACAATTATTTTAGCTAAACCTTGTATTTTAACTACAAAAACACCATCTCTCTTAAAACATTTAGAAGTTGATGTATTTTCTATATTTTGAAAATGACTTATTTCATTGATATCTAGTAAAGGTTCTGGAGGTGTATTAATTATATGATAAGCAATAGGATGTGTGTCTTATTAACATATCAGCTTCAATATTAGTGCTACCTTTCTTATATTTTATTTCAAAATCATACATGGAAACTTTTAAAGACCATCTAAAAAGTCTACCCGTGGGATTTTTGAAATTTTAAAGCTAAACTAATGCATTATGATCAGTATGAACTGTGAAATGAGATCCATTAAGATAGCAATGCATTTTATCTAAACTATCAATTATAGCTAAGCATTCTAATTCAGTTATTGTATAATTAATTTCATAGTTTCTCAGTCCTCTCGAGGGGAATGCAATCGGATGTTGATTTCCATTGGGTTTTTGTTGTTTGAGAATACATGAGATCGAAGTTTTCGATGTATGTACATAATGATGACAGGGGTAATTTGGATTAAATATAGCTAAAATGGGCTTAAAATTAAGCTGTCTTTAAGTTTTTGAAAAGATTGTTGACATTCTGGGGTCCAATTCCAATTTTTATTCTTTTTAAGATGATTTTTTAACAGTATTCTTAATTTTGCATATTGTGGAATGAATTTATAATAGACATTAATGCTACCACACAAGAAATATTTGTAAATCTTTTACATTTCTAGGGGATAAAAGTTATTTAATTATTTCGACATTTGTATTATTTGGAGTGTATGACCCTTGTTTTATTTCATATCCTAAGAAATCAATTATATCTTTGCCAATTTTACACTTTGAGAATTTTAATTTAATATTTTCCATTCTACAAATTTAAAAATTTCCTCTAAATGTTTTACATGTTCTTCAATTGATTCCGAAAATACTATTATATGGTCAAAATAAATTAATGCAAATTTTATTTGGTATTTATTTAAAATCTGTCTATTAGCTCTTTGAAATATAGCTGGCGAATTTTTATATCCAAAAGGCAAAAGATTAAATTGAAAAAGACCGTAATTTGATGTAAATGCAAGTTTTTCAGATTCATTATCATCTAATTTAATGTGCCAATAACCACTACATTGTTCAATGGCTGAGAAAAATTTTGCATGTGTTAATTTATCTAAAACTGCATCTATTCGAGGAATTGGCTCTGCATCTAATTTTGTAATAGCATTTAGCTTTCTGTAATCGATACATAATCGTGTACGAGCATTGTCCTCTTTTTTAAAAGCCAATGTTATAGGGGCAGCGTAAGAACTATAAGATGGTTTTATTATTCCTGCTTTCAATAATGCATCTAATTGCTTTTTTATTTCCGTATCATCTTTAATAGATGTCCTACATGGTCGATTTGCAATGGGTAATTCTGAGGAAAGTATTATTTTAGGAGAATTACATTTTGACTCTCCCACATCAAACTTATTTTTAGCAAAGACATGTTTATATGTATCAATAATCACATTAATAGTATCATAATCACTATTAGGAATTATTTCTATATTAAACAGATTATCAGTTTTCTTAGTGGTAATTTTATTATTATTAAATTTAAGAGTTTCATTTTCTTTAACATTTTTCTTAGATTCATAATTTTAATTTTTTTTTCTTCTTTGAAACATTTTATGATCACTAAAATTAATATTTCATTCAAAAATACTCATAGTTTTATTAGAAATTATTAAATATTTCAGTTCTACATTTACTATGAGGAATTTAATATCTTTAATAATTTCTCCTATTTTCAATTGTAAAGTAATTGTATCACTCACCTTAACTTCTCCATTGATGGTGGCAATTTTCGTTTTGATATACTCTACATTGTGGTGTCCCTTGATTTGTGATATTATATTTTTTTTTGGAATAATATTGACACTTGATCCTGTATCCAAGAGGACTTCAACTTGTTTGAAGTTGATTATTCCTTGGATAATTATAAGATCTCCTGTTCGATGAGGTTGGACTAATGTATAATTTTCTCGTGTTCTTTGACGGGGGTAGAAAGTTGGAGTATCTGGTCGAAAAACTGTTGGTCGTTGCTGCAATCGCCAGCTCCTCGGAGAGACGGTCGGCCGCTGAAGAGAAAAAGACGGGTGATGATAAGAAGGTGATAAAAATTGAGGAGAGTGTACATTGTATCTTGAACCAGTTATGGCATCCGGATGTTGAGTTTGATCAATTCTCCAATTCCATTCTCCATACTGTTGTCTACGGGCAAATTGATTCGTATGGTGAGGTATTCTTGTCACTGGATACTTTGGATATATAATTTCATTCAGATTTGATTTTGATTTTTCTTGGACGTCTAAAAGTTTCATTTTTTCCTTCAGTTCCTCTATGTTGCTGCAGCTTTGCAACTGTATTTCTATGGCTCTGTTTTCTTTTAATCCTTTTATGATGTAATATTTTTCAGCTTCTTCTTCCATGTTTATCCGGGATGCGATTTCTTTTACTCTGTAGAAATATTCTATGTGGGTCTCTTTTGATGTTTTTTCTGTTTTAGATAATTGAAGATGAATCTCCGCTGGATTGACTTGTATTCCGAATTCCCGTATTAAATTATTTTTCAGTTCTTAAAAACTTTTAGGGATCGATTGTGATCTGATGTAAGTCTTCACAGCTCCATCTATTAACTTGATTATAAATAGGATTTTCTGTTTCTCTGGTATATCGAAGGAATCGCACGTACTTTCAAAATTTCTAATGAATGTTTGGATGGGCATTTCAAGGTTATATTTTTGAAAAAAATTATGTAGATCTTCAAATCGAATATCATTTTTAATAATGGTTATAGGCTGTTTTAATTTTTCTTCATCAGCATCTAAATTCTCTTCTTGCTTAAATTTATTTTCGTTCTTTGCTTCCATTTTTGAAGTATGAATTTCTGAAATTTTGTTAGGAGAAGAGGAGGATTCTATTTTTTCCATACCATTTTTAATTCCGGCAATCCGGCGTCTTCAGTATAGGGGCATACGGTGTAGTCAGAAGTCCCATCAAATTCTCCATTGCATTTATTACCGCAGTTGGCGCTCGTTTTTTATATTAAAATTATTTTATAAAAAAGATAAGATTTTTATGTTAAGATTTGAAATCCATTCGCATATAAAAAATCCTTCGGGCTTAATTTTCTGCCATGATTTTGAAGACAGAATCAGATTAAAAGTTTAAAAAAGGAGATCTGTATTCAATCATTTTTACATCTGTTCTGACACTGATAGCAGGGAGGAAAAAGTACGCCATGGTGGTGGTTTCAAGTGTATATCACTTGAAAAACGTGGTAAGAATCACGGATATGAAGAGGGTTTTTGAAAGTTAATGCCGACATATGTTGACTATTAAATCTAAAGATCTGGAATTAGACATGTTTATTGGCTAGGCCATATGTTCAGAAGAAATAAATGGGTGATTAGTTTGATACTTGAAGATGTGAACTGAGAATTATGAGTCAAGGGCCCCCAGATAGGGAATTTAATTTTTAATCTAGTTTAATCATCCTTACATATATATATATCGTATTTTTATACATAACAAAGAGGTTAGTTTAGAATTTTTTTTGTTTTAGTTATGAAATAATTTGCTCAAAAATTATTTTTAAATTATAAAATCATTCGTTACTCTGCTTAAATTCGTTACTCTGTTATTCTTTGTCAAATAAAGAATAACATGACGTAACGTGAATAAATTGAATTTCAAATTATCTTTATGATAATATACATTTGCTCCTATTTTCTTACGAGATAACATATTCAATATTGTACACAAAATATAGCAAAGAGGAATGTAACGAGTTAATTTAACAAACTTAAACATTTAATGTATTTTCCAGTGATTTTAACTTACATTAAAACTAAATATTTTCCGAAATTCCATTCTAACTGCATCTTTTCTCTCTTGAAAAATACTATTTTAAATGCATTAAATTTGACTTAAGTAATTTTACACAAAGGAAGCTAATTTTTTTGTTTCCAAATGTCTCATAATTTTATCGAAATGCAAAGCCTTTCCTGAAGGGTTTTCTGTGGAAATGCTTTATGGATATGTAAATTCTAAAGTATTCCTCATATGCCCTCAGGCGATCCAAAGAATGGAAAAGGGAGTGAAAAATTAAACCTATTATACTCTAGTATCTCATGCATTTGAATTATATTGGACATTCAAATTCAAATACATGTAAATGTAGTAGTCTAGCCTTAACAATGAATATATTTCAGAATAATAGTTATTATGCATTAGCATATTTTTACATTTAGTGATAAGTTTCCATCTTAAAGTATGATGCCGTTTCTTTAACACATGTATATTAATTTTGTTTAGCTTAGATATATAAAAGGTGTTCATTAAAAGCTTTCGTGTAAATTAAAGCGAGACAATAGCTAAAAAGCGATATAACACATTTGTATTTTAAATTATATATTTGTTGCTTCTTTTTTATCTCATTCGAATATAGTTACATTTTAAAATGAAGAGTAATTTCGGAAAATAATAAAATTAGCATTTTCTTTTAATTTTAAAGTAAATATATTGTTTTTTCCAAAATAAAATTCAGTATTAAAACAAATATAAGGGATGTTATAAGCAAAGTAAAAGTTCAATAATTGAACGGAATAAAAAAATCATAAGGAAATATAATTCATACAAAAGTACAAAACATAATTCATTCAGAAATATCGAATCAGTGAAACAAAAATTAGGCATGAAAAAATATAGATATTTATATATTATTAATTCTGATTATTTGATTAGTTTATTAAAGACATACTCAATAACAACACAAAATCTATCTGCGACGAGCATCATAATTGTTCCCAAGGTCAAGTGAAGAGGAAGATATTTGGGCTGGAGTTTCTTCCCCTGACCCTCACCCAAATTTCTATACCACTATAAATTATTATTACTAAAAATAATGGTGAGTTTATGTGATTTTGGTATTGTTTAATTTAACAATTTGAATGTTTTTGTCATGTATACTTTTTTTCAGAAAACGCGATGTATTTTTAACACGCTTTTATTAGCTTCACCTGTATCTACCGGAATCTTTGAGCTCGATTTTTACCCACTTTAAAAGGTCAGATTAATTCGAAATTTTGCACACTTGTCAAGGACCAATGAAAACACAATATTTTTATAATTTGGTTCCATCGACCTGCTTACGATCATCAGGGTTAACGATTTCCCCTTTCCATATTTGGCGAATAAACGATCAAGTTGCAACCCTAAAGCGAAAACGCTCATGATTAATACAAATAGTGATCTTTTTAGTGATAAGTATTATTGACTTTTCAACTTCTTCCGCAATAAATATTTAAAACTCTTAGCTCTTCCAGATTTCCTTCAGTTTGTTGATCCTATATTTTGCAAATCAGGCCGTATTGACGAATTGACAGTATGTCACAACAAGTATTCTGGATTCTAAAAAAATGACACTTAACATTAATTCATCAATTGATAAATGATCGCTTAAATAACTAAAAAAATAGGCTTAAATTGTAGATCAAACTAAACAATAAAAAAATAATTTGTAGTTCAAAAAACTAAAAAAAATCCGCTTTTATGGTTAATCGAGCAAAAAGTAAAAAAAAAACCTAACATAAGAAAAAAATTATTGACGAGATAATCAATGTCATTGCGGTAAAAGCAGGAGGTGTTTTGTACTACATTTTTACACTAAGTCTGCATTTCGGAATAGAACTACTAAGAAATTATAACAAATGATTTCAAGCACCCCCACGCTTTTATCACAATGATATTAATTTTCCCTTTAGTTATTTTATTCTTATATTAAGAATTATTTTTTTTACTCTTTTTAGTTCGATTAACTATAAAAAGGAGTTTTTTTAGTTATTTTAAACTATGATTTATTCTTACCACGAGTAGAAGCACGTCGAATTTTTTACGTCACTAAAGTTTCCTTTTGTCCCACACAACATATACCCCCTCGTTTTAAATAATTTATTTAAATTAATAAGATGAACTTTTTTACCCTTAGTAAATATGATATAACCCAGCGTTTCTCAAACTGTGGGGCGCGCCTCCTTAGGGAGGCTTGATAAACCAACAAGGGGGGCTCGAGCATATCGAAAAGTCGAAAATAAAACTTTATTTAAAAGTGTTATTAGTTTACAGAAAGAAAGCAAAACAAAATACGTTCTGAGATAACAAATAAATAAATACGCATTTATTCTGGTATAATATTATTCTAAATGTATCAGTATTGCACACAATATTTTTTAAATGATTAAATTTCCCATTCTTGATTTTTTGCTATTATTTTATTGTCAAGAGTTTCTACAGTATTTAACTTTTCATTTTTGAGCTATTTTAACACATTCTACCACATTTTTATTTGTTTACCAATAGGAAACTCTTGATTTTCATGAACTTCCTCTGGATCGACTTAAGTGCTGCAATTGTTCCTATACTAGTGATGGGAGGCCAGCCGGTCCCTCAGATAAAATTTCAATTTTGCATCTGCCCTGTTTACAGGAAACAGGGATTAGTAAATAATGAGGATACGTCCACAGTTCATTGCACTCTCTGCCTGACAAGGTTGCATTCTTACGCGGACTGTGAGTCCATTTGGCAAATCAGAGTAGTAGATCGGTGCGGTAATGAACTCGTAGCGGATTCTTTCGGAAATAATGCGGTCAGCTTTAAGAGCAGTCAGTAGGGTAATAATCTTTTAAAAATCGATTTTGAGTTCTTGATAATTCTAAGATCTCAAAATCGGGAGCTTTCAATTGATTTAACATACAAGCCATTACCATATGAATTAGAAGTATGATTTTTAAAAATAATCAGCTTATGAACCACGCCCATTTGACAAATAGAAATGTAAACATTTTTTTTTTAATCTGGTGCAAAGTTGCAAAGCCTCAATTTATTTTTATTAATACGCATTAGATACATGTATAGTGACTGCACATTTAACTGTGTTAGATATGAAAAAAATTTTAGAGTTAAATTTGGAAGCGTGGTTTTAATCTCAATGTTATATTTAATATTTAGTGATTTTACCTAAATTTAAGTCTGTTCTTCATTTTAAATTTAGTTTTAATTAGTTATTAATACTAATTATTTAAACTTCATATGGCTTAGTAAAGAGTTAAAAATATTTTTTAAATAGTTGAAGTTACAGTTATGTGATGATTTAAGAAAAAAATTGGATTAAAATTAATACAAAGGTAAGATTTTTTTACTAAAATTTCTGTGTTCTAAAATTTATATTTTTAAAATTGTGTAAATTTCCTGTATGCATGTTTAAAATTTATATTTTTAAAATTGTGTAAATCTACTGTGTGTATGTTTCTTAAATGCAATTGTGTATACTGAAGTGACATTGTTGAAATGTTCTTAAAACATTTAATTATAAAGCAGTTATCATAACAAAATTGACAATTTTTAATAAATTCATAATAATAATTAATCGGCGAACTAAAAGCTTGTCTTTGAAAAAACTAATTATTATATTTAAAAAAAATCATTTCAGTATAAATATGTCTAATTAATATAAATAAAAATTTGCGTCTTTTTGTTTAGTACTTTCTGAGAAAAAGGTATGAGATGATACATTAAATGTGATGTTTGTTGTATTTGCGAGAAGCTTGTTACATACATAAAATTACATAAATTTCATGTTTAAGAACATAAAAACCGTTTTATTGTGTCTGTTTTAGAACTCATTTGTCCAGTTTAGAGTACCTTTTGAAGTTTAAAACTTAGAAACTGTCTGCAACAACAAGACCTAATGATAATGTTACAAAAACCTAACGAAAACTTCAGAAACGTCGTATAATCTGGTATTTTTAATTCCCACCAAAACCATGTTGATACATTTTCATATTAATTTTATAATGCTTTCTGTTCAAATTTGATACCAGTAATGCATGGAAGCTACAAATTCTTTAAAAATTAATTGATACAGATTTTGAGAAAATTTTGATGTGTTCTCGTTAAAAAAAACTGAAAAATGCTGCTCTGGGCAATTTAAGACTTTTTTGTTTACTATTTTACGCGAAATAAATTTGAAAGATGCTAGTGTTTAATAAAATGGGACAAATACTTGCTGTAATTCATAATTTTTGTGATAAAGTGGCACTTTATAGTGAAAATTCAATTTTTTCAAAAATGATGTTTTTAAAACTGTATTCATCTTTTCCTCAGAATATAAGATATGAATGTACATAACATTTTCCCCTCATGTTACTGATATGTAACTATATATATTCATGTGAGTGTTTTGGGGATTTTCCCAAAATATTTGACTGGAGTCCATATATCGTGACAAAAAATGTCAACTTTTTAAAAATTCATAGTGAAATTTTTATGTTACATGTTTTTGAGAAAACTAAACAATGTATTTTAAATATTTCACTTAATTGCAAATATTAATGTTTATTTATTGTTCAGACAAGTTTTTAAGATTTAATATTCAAAAGTTTTTCAATATAATAGGTAACTAATTACAACTAAGATGCGTAAGGATTTTTGTCGTTGCGAGAAGCTTGTTACGTGCATAAAATACACAAATTTCATATTTAAAAACATAAAAACAGTTTTATTTTTCACTTTTTTAGAAAAGCTTTGTACAGTTTAGAGAAAATTTTGAATTTTGAAGCTTTTAGAAATTGTGTTTGCATGGGAACATACAAATCCAAAGTTAAATTTTTCTAACGTCGTAAAATCACATACTCCCAATTTATGACTTTTACATATTGATACATGTTTACATTATATTTATGATGTTATAATGTAATATTTGATATTTATTATCCATCGGAGTAAAAATTTCTTCACAGATTGATACATAATGAGTGAAAATTGATGCAAAATGCTAAAAAGAATCTCGTTGAACAAAAACTGAAAATTACTATATATGTATTTTCTGAATATTTTAAGGCTTTTTTGTTTCCTATTTTATGTTTAAAAAATGAAGAAGATACTAATGTTTAATAAAATAGGGCAGAAACATGTTGTAATTCATTATTTTTGTAATTAAGTGCATTTTACACTGAAAATGCAATTTTCTCAGAATGAATGTTTTCAAAGTGCGTGTACCTTTTTCATAGAAAATACTGAATGAAACTACGTGCAATTTTTACTGCACATAAAAAATATGTAACTATATTTAATAGAGCTACTTTCTTGGAAATTTTCCCAAAATAATTTGCTCAGAAGCAGTTATCGTAAAAAAATGACAATTTTCACAAATTTCAACGCGATACTCTTACGATGAATTTATTTGTAAAAAAGTGAACAATTTATTTGTAACATTTTACTATTATTTAAATAAAAAAGCCTAATTATGATACAGCGAAAAAAATGAAGTTTTTATATTTCACAATTTCTGAGAAACAGGTTCCTAAAATGGCTCAATATAGCATTGTCGGTATAGGGGGTACCGACTACTCTTAAAAGCACTTGCACGCTATTCCTCGAAGCTCTTTTTCCTTTTTCATTAGGTTGAGTTGCCAGCTTCCCTTCACGAGGCGTCCGCCTCCTCCATCCTCCTCTCACTCAGATAAGTACCTCTTTTACCTTGCTTTACTTAGTCCACTATACGATCAGATTTTTAATTTTAGTCGTCATTTATTCTAGTCGTAAATCCCATGATTTGTAGGAACCGCGGATCACTAGCTGATATAGTTTATATCCACATTTTCATAATTTAAATCGTTATCACTACTATAAAAAGCTTGTATCATTAATATCATTTTACAGTAGCCATCAAACAATACTCATAATATAAATCTATTAACTATCATCAATATTATTCTTAAACCTATATCAATTTTTTAAAAATATGCTTAAGACTTCAATGGATTTTTTCGAAGCACAAAGCTCCAAATACATTTCGTAACTATTGATAAATATAAATTATTCTGTGCGCGCGCGTGTGTGTGTGCTTTTAAAGTTTATCTTTAAAATCAACTAATTATTTCATGGAATATACATGATTCCAATCTACTCATTAGAATTATATTACCAATATAAAATAAATAAAAAAATATGATGTAATTGTCTGTTCAAAAGTCTTTATTTTATTTATTTAGAATTCATATGAATATTACAGTTCTATCTTAGTTCTGATGCTAAAAACAATAAAAATTATTTAATTCCAAAACTGTCACAAAAATAATATACCTTAAAAATTACTCATCACGAGGTAGTTTTTTGGAAAGGAAAATCTTTACTTCTATTGAATAACACCTTTTGGCTGTTTTTTTTAATTAATATTTCTCCAATCACTTCCATTTATCTATTGCAGCCCTAAATTGAATTATAATACCCCAGAATATGAATAATAATTTCCTACACGTTTATTTTGCATTTATATATTAAAAGAAAATAACTTTTATTTCAGCTAAAAATACCAAAAACAACAGTATTTTTTGTAAAAACGAAGAAGCATACTAAATTATAGCTCGTGTAGAAAAAATTCAAAAATATACATGCGAAAAAAAAAACAGTTACCATTTTTCATTTTTTTTTTTTTTTGTTGGACAAAAAAAGCTACTTCAACACCAAGTTTTTCAGCATAAATGGAATGCTGCTTTTGTAATTATTTCACATGATTAAATAGAATAATCTAATTATGACTAATTTTTTTCTTGAAATTCTGAAATATTCCAACAGAGACCTGAAATTTAATTATGAATTCGTCTGAAAATATTTATATTCAGTCGCTTTAATTTCTTGTAATAAGTTCACATTGCGGAAAAGCACTTTTTTTTGAATAATTGGTTTTTTTTTGTTCGAATATTTTTTTAAGTGATGGTGCTTAAAATAGTCCGATTAAATTAGTATAGATTTTCTATTTTTAAGCAACACACATAAAAATTGAACTTGTTAAAGAATATTCGTATAGCACTCATCTTTTGATTTAAAAATAGTTTGTGATTTAAATTTCTAATACACATAAATATATTCATCATGTACGTCCTTGTAATCCTTGTTCTTGTAGTCGGATTCCTTAAACACATTTTTTAACAGATCTCTACTCTTTGAAGGAAGGATGCTTGCCAAATATCACAACCGTAAATTTAGTTGGCTAATCAAATTTGACAGGTGCACATAAAGCAATAAGCATAGTTTTATACATCCTACATGTTTTTCGTTTGTTTAGAATTGATTTCCAACTGTTACCAATATATACCCCCAAATTTATAACATAAGCGAAATTTTAAAATTTTAAATATATTTCATTAAGGTATCCGCCTGCGTTAGGAACCATGATTTTCAAAAGCGCATAAAGGTATAATTTTCATTATATTTAGAGTTACTTAGATTATAATATATGCATAAAATTGTTTTAAGGACAGTTTGACAAGAACAGTTATTTAAATACAATATTTTGGAAAATATTATCTTAGAATAACTTTTTTCGAAACGTTCTCCTTTTGTGAAAAATGCTTCTATTAGAATAATATTCTGCCTGTATATAGCTCAGACCTCTATTCAGCTCAACTAGAATTTTTGAAATATATAACTTATAAGTGGGTTTATTCATATTTTGCGACAACAGAGAGGAGCAATTTTAAGAATAAAAACGCGAATAATTATTTCAATTGGTGGTAACTCTGAAAATAATGTGAATGTTTAAAAATCATGGTTGATCCTCTGTAGAGAGATCTGATCTATATAAAGGCAGAATGTTATTATAATAGAACCATTTTTCACAAAGGAGAACATTTGGAAAAAAAGATTATTCTAAGTTAAATTTTTGCCAAAATATTATATTTAAATAATGTTTTTGTCAAAATGTCCTTAAAACAATTTTATGCATGTATTCTAATCTGAATGACACTAAATATCAAGGAAGTTATCCATTTATGTGCTTTTTTAAAATCACGGTTCTGAACGTAGTCGGATAACTTAAGAGCAATAATGTGACAGAAAACAACAAGTAATATTAATTGGTATCAACCTTCTACCTTCCTCAGTGGCATGACAGCCCAGGGCGGGCCTCGGCCTTCTCAAGAAGCTTTTTCCAAGCCAACTAGTTTCTTGCTAGGGTTTTCCAATTCTTAGTTCTTAAAACTAGGATATATTTTTCTAGGCCATCAATCCATCTTAAGATTTAGCATGTCCTTTCTTCGTGTGGCAATTGTTTGGGCATTGAAAACTTCTCTAGTGGTTCGATTTTAATACATTCTGATAACATGACCTGCCCGTTTAATTCGCTGTATTTTGATGAAGTTAAAGATGTCAGATTATTTATATGATTAATAGAGCTCTAAAAGTGATCTTCTTCACCATGTTCCATTTTTCTGAATTCCACCAAAATTGAATCTTAAAATCTTCGTTTCGTAGATATTTATCATTTCTCATCTGTTTGAGACATGGGCCAAGTTTCATATGCGTAAGTTAACACTGATCTCAAAAGACTTTTATTCAATAGAATATTGGTTTTCTTTTGATTAAATTTGATTTCATATATTTTCGTATTCCATTAAAACATCTATTATCAATAGTAATTATCTTTTGGATTTCAGTAGTAGAAGTATATAAATATATATATTTCCTAACCTAAACCTCTTCAATTTCAAAATGGGAATTGTTAAAACGTGATTTAGTGCAAGACATGTACTTGGTCTTATTCTCATTGATTTTCAGTCTCATCCTAAGGGCTTCTTTCTCTAAAGATAAGAAAGGCGGGTGTTCGAGCGATGATATCAATGTCATCAGCAAAAACCAACTACTGTATTGATTTATTAAAGATATTTCCTTTGGTATTGATATCGGAATCTCTTACCACTTTTTCTAATGCTAGATCAAAGAGAAGACACGCCAGTGCATCTTCCTGTCAAACGCCATTTTTTATTTCCAGTGGGTCTGAATGATTATTCTGCACCTTGACTACGATCTTTGTCTCACTTAATGTCAGGCTTATTTTGTATCATACTATGAAATAGCTATACAATTATTCCTTAAATTATATATATATATATATATATATATATATATATATATATATATATATATATATATATACTAACTAATTAGCCTGCCAATATAGCAAAATAAAACTTTCTAATGGTTGCTTACTACACTTCGCACACTACTCACACTTCGAATGTGATTGATGAATGTTTATCTTTTGCTTGTAGAGAATTAGACTATATATGTATACTATTATTTCCTTAATATCATTTTACAAGAATTCAAAATATTTTACTTTGTTTCCCAAGTCAATTATCCCGCTACTTTACATGGGAATAGTTAATGCAAAAACTTGTCACCGAGTATGTACGTGTAGTTAACAATTTACTACCTAAAAAATGAAAAAAGTTTGAAATTTTTTTTCACAATAAAAACCCGTTTTCAAATATTATTTCAAGCATTAAATAAGGTTTTCTATCAAAAAATTATTTTGAACCTATTGAGTTTCTTTAATCAATTTAAAAGTAGTTTGGAACATATGTTAATTTAAAAAAAAATGTCATGCAAAAAAATAAAGAAAAAAAATGCCTTTGGCTTTAGCGTTTTATTATTTATATATGCAAATAAAAAATACAATGTATATGTCGTTAATAATATGTTTGGATTGCA
This sequence comes from Trichonephila clavipes, assembly GCA_019973935.1. Taxonomy (NCBI): domain Eukaryota; kingdom Metazoa; phylum Arthropoda; class Arachnida; order Araneae; family Nephilidae; genus Trichonephila; species Trichonephila clavipes. Next base: position 82,478 of record BMAU01019067.1, on the reverse strand, counting down.
CACTTAATTATTTTTGTGGTTTAAAATAATTATTAATTTCTTATTCAACGCCAATAACATTGAAGAATAAATTTAATGTATCAGTGCGTTTTTATTTTAAGATATATGTTAGCTTTGTGGCTGTGATATAGCGCACTCGCCTCGTAAGCCTAAGGTTGCGGGTTTGACCCCATCATGGAATGATAGATTTTCTGTATGCGAAGATCGTACGCATGCAATCATTTAATTATGTGGCATGTGAAAGACCCATTGAGTACCTATTTGCCTGTGGTACACTCGACAAAATTAAATCATGACAATATTCAGCAACTCGCGAGAGCTTGAGTTAAATTAATTCAAACGTTTACAAAGAGAGTTGTAACTAGATGGTGCAACTATGAAATAGCTCTCACATTTAGAATTTACAATGCATGAAAATGGCCTTGCTGTCAGTAGCCCATTTGAAGCAAAATTACAAACAATTAAAAGGTACATTAAGTGACATATTAAATACTGAACATATTTTAAACGTTGACTCTTCTTTTATTATATTTCTTTCTCAAATATTTACTTATTTTTAGTTTCCATGGATATACAAGTTTATAATTATTGAATATATATACTCTCTATGTATTAACTATAATCGTATATTCATTAATTTATTTAACACAATACAGTTTTAGAAAACTTAGTAAGATTTTCTCTTTTGGGAAAGTATTCCATAAACATAGAATTTGTAGATTCCCATTTACTCTCAAAGTTATTCATTACGATTCAGTAATTGATAATTACAATTATTATTAAGGTTTATTCTAATGTATGCTGATTTTTTTCCAATTGTCATATTAAAAATACACCCTATGTTCAGGAAATTTTAAAATAAGTATTTATTTACTTTATTTAATTTCAATATACTTCCGATAAGTGGAAAAAGAAATATTTTAATAAATATTTGAGTATAATCTAGGAAATGTTAGTTAGTTCTACTAGTTGTTTGCGTAATTGGTTTACATGTTAGATATCTTGGAAAGTAATACATATATATAATAAACACATATATATATATGTATATATGTAAGCATGTGTGTGATGTAAAATGAATATTTATATTCATAATTTTTATCGAAAAACCTAATAGATTATTTGTACTGAAGATGAAGCTCATTTCGCTCCAAACTCTCGTCTGTCTAGAAACACAGAACCAGTGTTTGGCCTTAACCCTTAACATCGCCCTGAAACATCCCCCATCCCCATATATACCGAGTGTCCATAATCAAACTTGAAATTTGCGAGCAGTCTGTAGCAAAAACTATACAGTGGAAATGCATGAAAATTGGGTAATGGTACAATAAATTAAAGGACATTTTATCGAAAGAAGAAAAAAAGTTTGTGTGCCTTTGACCACACAATAGAAATGATAACTTCAAATTTTGTAATGTTGTTTCAGGGATTAGTTCTGTGAATAAAAAACAAGGGGATATTAGTATTGTCCTATAAAATTATTCATTCAGATGTCTGTACTCTTAAAGTAAAATTTTTGTGCAAAATATACTATCATATTTTTGAATTAATTGTATTCTAAGAAGAAGGAGAAAAATATTGGTTTATGGTAGCTAAAATAGGTTATATAAATACTTCAGACTCTAATTTATTTAAATATCTAAAACAACTCCATCAATCATTGGTCCGTACTTCATCGTGCTTTCATTTGTATCATTTGACATAATTAAATTGAATTTTGGTCCTAAAAAATCAACTTAAGGTTTGTATTTGTCTTTTGAAAAAAATCTACTTTAAAATTCCCATACAAAATTATATGTAATTTATTCAGAAGACCAATCCGGCGTTGGGAATTTTGGTTGTAATTTAACAATATTCAATTCCATCCATGAATTAATTTAAGCTGCATGGTAAGTCTTCGTAATTTTATTTTGTCTTATTGTATTTAAATTTTTTAACGTAACATTTTCTTATTACACTTATACTTAAGGGGGTTCACCCAAGTGATGACCTGTTTTTTAAGCATTCTTAGGGATTTTTTTTTTGACGAACAGTGAAAAGATAGAACTCATAAATTTTTATCATGTATTCTATGTGTTTTAAGAGTATTTATATATAAATGTTTAGCCAAAAATATCCAACAGAACGTGAATTATAGCACTCTGAACGCAGTGGCCTTTAAAAAATGGACAATCACTTCTTCCACAATTCTAACTGACTGACTTATCTGAAATAAAAAAAGAATTAATATTCTACACTACTGGCCACCGTAAATGCAGCACTAAGAAAGACAAAATTTATTTTGTAGATAACATGTTGACCAAGTATCAAATGATTAAATTTATAGACGTCTGTGAAGTCTGGTTCCTGCCAGAATCAGTAGCCCGAGTAGCCGCTATTGTTGAAGATCACCGCTGTCACACGCCTAGGCATTGATTCAAAGAGATTGGATGTGCTCTTGGGGACCAAGCAGCTTCCACACGTTTCCAAAGGTGATTTGGTGTGGCAGCTGGGGGTGTAATCTGGGTCAATCGTTGAGCACCCAAGGACCATATGTTTTCTATCGGTGAAAGATCCGGAGAGTGAGCCGTCGAAGAAAGCAATTCAATCTTGTGATTGACGAAGAACCATTGGACAATGCGTGCCACGTGTAGGCACGCATTGTCCTGTTGAAATATGGATGTGACCATGTCCTGAAGGTAAGGAAAGACAACTGGCTCCAACACCTCGGAGATGTAGCGCTGGCTGTTTAAAGTACCGGCAATGCGTACTAGATGAGTGCTAGAGTGATATTCTATACCGTCCCATACCATAATACCCGGTGCATGACCAATGTGGCGGTGCATAACGCAGCTGTTCAGCATCCTCTCTCCACGGTGTCTCCAAACTCGAATCCAACCATCGTGGTGTTGCTGACAGATGCGTGAATCGACAGTAAAGACAACTTCATTCCATTCTGCCTACCTCATCCTTCTTTCATCGCACCATTGACGACGGAGACGTCTGTGGTTCTACGCAACGGATGACTTGCGGACAGACCACTCTGCTGTAAACGGCGTCGAATGGTACGCGCAGACACTGAATGGTGCGTTAAAGACTCAATGTGCTGTGCTACGGTTCGTTATGTGACTGAGCGATGCGTCACTGCCTTGTGCACAATTTGCTTGTCCTAACGTGAAGTGGTGCATTGAGGTGGATGGGATCGACCACGTCGGTCCGTCGTACCCTTCTGCATCCAACGGTAACATATCCGCATTACACTTTTTTGGTTTCGTCCAACACGACCATCGATTTCCTTGAAGGATAATCCACAATCTTGGTAGGACACTATCCTTCTTTTGTTGAACTCGGATACTTGATCAAAAGCTGATCTCTGTTTTCTACGAGACATAACTGGTTTATCAGCCACATCGCTGTTTTCTGCGAAACATAACTGGTTTATCAGCCACATGTATCTTGTTATATAACTTTCATAAGAGACATTCTCAGATCATATACAGAAGTTTAAAATTTTTAAATATCAATTAATTTTAGTTTGAAAATGTATATACTATAGCTCACACTATAAGCAAATCAAGGAAATGGCTAAGTCTACAAAATATCGAATTATTATTAACATAAACGGATATTTTCTTTGCTTTTAAATCTCTTAAAAATAATGAAATGAAATCATTGTAATTCCCAAGACTCAAAATGTCAAGAGCTTCAGTGGTTACAAAAGTTGTAGAATTAGCCTTGCAAGACTTCTTTTGGCAGTTTTTACTTCATAAAAATGAATATAAGTGTTGCGCGCAAATGGTTGGCCTTTTCTATCCTCCGAGACTTCCAAAAAATTGACTTATTGTGTCTCCGTCAACAAGTACAGCATCTTCTATATACAGATATCCATGTACCTTCGTAGCTGGGGACATAGAAGTCGAGCCAATGCATTGAACTCTATCTATCACAGACTTATGTAAAGAGTATATTGTACAACGAGCAAAAAATATTCTTTTTTTCTGTTCTGTATATATTCAAATCGTGTGAACGATATATTCAATTCCTTACAATTTCTCATTAAACTAAATCAAATAAACATTATTCATTACAAGAATAAACAAACTTTAAAAGGAAAACTAAAGTCATTGAATTCATTCTAGGAAAAGAAAAATCAACTTAAATCTAACGAATACTTATTTTTTTGCAGTTATTACACTTCCAGAATTGAATTTCTTATCTAACGCGTATTCTATCAAACTCTTACTTTCAAAACAAAACAAAAATCGAAAATTTTAGAGCAGATTTAAATAATCTAATAAGTGCTAGAGAATCACGCACAGTTGTTTTCTTCCAAAACAAATGCAAAATATAAGTTATAACTATTTATTTTTCATTTTTTATCCTACCTTAGTATACCGTTAAATTCTATCACGCAAGTTCGATTCTGAATCATTCGCATTTGCTTATTTTGCAATAAATATCCGAACAAAAGTTTTTCGAATGGCATTTTAAATAATTATAAAGGTACAATGTGTTGAAGTTCTAAGAGGAGAATCGACAATCAATACTTAAAATTGGAAATTGGTTTAAACAATCCACCGTTCCAAAATGGTTAGAAAACTATTATATTTTTCTTGGCATCAATTATTGAGAAAATTATCCAAACGATAATATATAGATAAATAGAATAAAAAATATCTAATATCAACTAAGATATATCTTCCTTACAAAAAGAAAGCGAATAATTACGTCTGTTGATGAAGTGTATTAGAATAGAATTGGTTTGAATTGAATTGTAATTATTGAAAATTTAGGTCTGCGTGATATCATTTGTATGTTGATGCGATCTATAATGAATACTAAGGTGGTTATACTAAAATGTAGCTTTATTTTAGAAATAAGCATATGGATATTCATTTTTAAGTTCAACAATAATAGTCTACATAATATATAGATGCACTTAAGACGACGGCAGCTTACACCTAATGCATTTAAACGTATACAATACAGATGTTAAAAGAAAATGTAAAAATAACATGTTTAATTCCACAGTATAATTTTACGTTACAGATTGAAAGTAAAATAATTACTTAAATACATAGTTTCGTGATTACTAATATTACGCAAACAATTCTTGTCTGTATGTTGAAAGAGCTGTTATTGCTGAACTGATAATTTATGCACTTTTGAATTTCTTTTTCTTGTATTAGAAGCTCAAATTTTAGTAGAACACAAAACATTGCTTTTTCTTTGCATCTAGAATTATTAATTAATTCTTCTTTCTTTTTAAAAATATAAATAGATCAATTGAAAGAATTCAGTGTCCAATACTTATATTTGGTTTATTGTGATTTTAATTTTAAGGCCTACTTTAACTTTTGTTTATCTGCATGAAAATGTGTTTGTTATATCGGATTAAAATTTTATCACTCTTTAAGTATTGTTTTCTATTCGAATTGAATGCCAAGAAGTATTTTAAAATTTTTGTGAGCCTTATGTTACGTAAAATGTTATTAATTCTATTTCTTATATAATATCAGCTCCGGAGGTTTATAGGAGTTTGCTCGCTACGTAAGTCCATGGTTGCGGGTTCGACACCCCATTTGGGTTGATAGATTTTCGGAATGCCAAAATCGTAGGCACATGTGTCATATAAATATGTGGCATATAAAAGATCCATTGAGCATCAATTTGAGCCTGATACTCTCGGCAAAAATAAATCAGGGCAATATTTAGCATCCGACGATAGCTTGAATTAAAAAAAAAAAAAAGGATTTCAAGCGACCAAATATTTGGCAACGAGGACGCGACTAGATGATGCCATCAAAAATTGGCTTTCACGTCTGGGGACTCGCTGTGTTTCCCAAAGCCGCATTTGATAAAAAAAAAAAAACTTTTATAATTGTTTTATTATTATTCTTTCACTATCGTCTTCACGGTTGAAGAAAATATTCTGTTTGAAAATAAATTTAGAGATGGTAAATTTTATTTATTTTACTAGATTTAGATATTTTTTGATATTTTGGACTTTAATTTTGCTATATACTTATCCTTTATTTTATATTACTTTTATACAATTTAGAAAGGAATATCTTACATATTTTATTGCATTTATCTTAACATAGTTATAACATAGTTCTTTGTCTGTTTAACGATATACTTCAAATGAAGAGACTATAGCATGTAGAACGAAAAAAAAAATTCTATCCCCAAAGAATGAGTTAATAAATTAGAAATTTCTCTTTTGTTGGAGGTGGTTCGAGATTGCGCGAGCAAATTGTTTTGACATTATATACTAAACAAAAATTCAGATTGAACTTACACAAGTTTGAAATATTTTCATATTGTAGTTTTCTAAGAGAAAGACGAACAATGAAGTAATGTTGCCTAAAATTATTCTGTTGTTTAGGTTTAAATTATACCAAAAAATATATCTAAAAAAATATAAGTGCATGTAGTAGCGTTTTTGGACATTTTTATTGTACTTAAATTTAATCCAGAAAATGTTTTGATATTTTTGAGCACAGAATGTCATAATTATCAGAAAACACTGACATATAAAGTAAATAAAGTTTATTGTTAGTTTTATTATTATCTTCTAGAGTAAAACACAGATAAATAATCTATCCTTTAGTAGAATAAAATATGTCTATATATACCTAGAGTTGATTTAAATGTTATTCGTTTTGGTTAGAAAGAAAGAAAAAAGTTATGTAAACATTTTCAGTAATTAATCATCAGAACTTCGGTTAAAATAATTAGTACAAGATACCCTTCAAGGTTTCACGTTAGTAGAAATTTCCGATTCCTTGTTTCAAACCAATTATGAAGAAATCAATCAAAGTATACATATAATTAGAGTATATTGTGTTACATTCTGCTCTCTCTATATAAACATATTTATTCGTTTATATCCCCAAAAATCTACTCAATTTTTTTAAAACATAATTTACTTGTCCTTTGTTTTCTTTCTAAGAAATTTTTAACCTTTTGAAATTCAAAAAAAGACGGATCTAGTTTATTTTTTATTGTTAGTTCTAATTTCTAACCAAAAAAAATATAACTATTTGCTTAAGCATTTTAAGGTTAACAAATAATTTATCTGAAACCTCAACATTTAAAATTATGATATTCAATCGGACTGTCTAACGATTAAAATTAGTATTTGAATAAGGTTTTGTACTTTTTCTTTCTTTCTACTTGACACCCATAAGATGGTACAGTTCTCTTAAGTATGCATTGATTATTTATTTTAAATTTTTGTTTAACAAAAGAATTGTTCTCGTGTAAATTATTGCATTTTCATTATTCCATACATAAAGTGAAATAGAACTTCAAACTTAGTGACTTAACAAAATTAATAAATAAACAAATATAGCAAATTTTTTTCTCCAAAATAGGTTATGCTTACAAGATCATGGATATTGTTAGTAATTTTCCAAAATCAAAAATTATATTTTTGAATTTTCACATGTTAACTGTGAAATAAATGAAATATTTCGAAATTAAAAAAATGTAATAATAAGCAAATACAAAAAGTTTTTTGAGTTGCAATTTAAAATATGTAAAAAAACATATATCTTATGATATTTTCAGTATGCTCCTTAAAACGATATTATGTCGCTTAAGAAATCGAGAGAAAGAAAATTAAAAATGATAGTGGAAGAAAGATGCATCAATTTTTCTTGTCTTTTCCACCAGGAAAGCCTTTACATATAATACATAGTACATCTTTTTATTTCTTCCAAATTTATGTTAAAAACAAACAAACATTTTCTTTCTAATGGTAAATTCCTTGACATACAAATGTTTGTAAAAATGGACCTATCTCCATATTTGCAATTGGAAAATTATAAAGAATCAAATAAAAAGTAAATCAATTTATTTTTCTTTATTATTCGAATCAATGGAAAATTGCGAATTTTCATTTACTTTTCTGTTTCAAACGCTTTCTTTTCCATTATAGCCTCTCGGGAGTTAGACAGAGAGAGATTTTATTTAACTTTACTTTATCGGAAATTACAATTTAATGTTGGAAAAACAGTCACGGTTATGAATTGAATCTAGAATATGCTATGGATATAAAAATATCAAACACCACATTTCACTTTTGTCTCCTCTCTATTATCAAAGATTTGGGGAGGAGAGGTGAGGGATTAAAGTAATTTTAGCGCGTGTATTTTATGCATTTTCTGATGTTGAAAATCACTTGAATGTGGAAATACCTAGAGAAATAAATTTTTAACACTTATATACGAAGGAAGTATCATATATTGCAAAAGACACAGTATGCTTATTTGATGTGATTTTTTCTGAAGAGCAAGATATATATTCATTTCAAAACAAAGAAATTTAAATTATCATCAACTTTTTGTGTATTGTGTGAAGCGTGTTAATTTGTGTGTGCATGTATGAACCATTATCCTTTTATCTTAACTTAAATTAAAATGCATCGTTTTTAAAAATTATCATCTTTGTTATCTAAAATATAAATGTTCTAAAAGAAAACAATTTAATACCAATTTCTGTATTTTAAATTTTAATGATATATTTTGTATAACACAAACATATGTACAAGATATGACAAAAAAATAAAATCAGAAGAGTCGATCTGGCTACACTGGCAAATCTAAACACTGCACATGCGTAGTGGCAGATGTTGACTATCTGCCTCTACTGTTGTTCAGTTGAGACTCATTTGTGTTCAGTGTAAGACTTTTTTACAAAGTGCTTGCTTAGTACGTTGGTTCGAAAATAATAACAGGAAAATATAAGAACAAAAGATCAATTTAATATTTTGTTTTAAGCTTGGCAAGACACCAAAATAAACTTATGCGATGCTGGTACGTGTTTATGCGTTATTTAATATGGTCCAAGAAATGTGTACACAAGTGATCCATATGTTTTCGAAAAGCACAGGAAAATAGCTTTTGACAATCACCATAACGGAAGACTGGAGTAAAAAAATTAATCACTAATGATCGTCATTTAACTATGTGCATGGCAGCTGATGAACTGTATATTAACCGTGAATTTGTACGTCAAACCGTTCACCAGAATTTAGGGATGCCCAAAGAAGACTTCTTGTAAAGTTCCCATAACATGTATAGCAGATTTCAGGGGCACATAGTTATGGGATAATGATTATTTAGAACGACAGTAAAGTTACTTTTGTTAATATTTCATATACGTTAATGTTACAGGACTATTAAAAGAACTTTATTGTCAGAGGTTGTATATGTTTGCCTGTCTGTACAATTTATATTCACTTTTTGAGCATTCAAAAAATTCTGTAAGTTAACCTAAGTATCAATATTTAAGGTAATTGGTATTATGTATTAAACAATTTTACAAACAGTCCATACTTTAGGGAATGATATTTTTTTATGAAACGTTTAACTTCATCCTCCCCCAGCTACAATAAAGGAACCTATTTTCAAAAAATGTAATCTTTGTTGAAATGTTTCGCAATTACGCTTTTCACAGAGCTTTCTTTCATTGACCCGCTTTTAGAAATACTGTTACACATGAAATCTGGCATATGTTTGAAAATATACTCGAGGTAGGATTCAAAAGGTCCCGTACTGAGTCAATAACGTGGAAATTTTTGGCAGCTGAGTGATTACGATAACATTTCTGTGGTGCTGCGTTCTTCCTCCTTTCTAAAAAAAGGTAGGCCCCAAATTACGTGGTCGCTGGCTCACCACGGCATCATATTTTGTAGGCGGATGCATTTAGTCGTCGGTGATTGAAAGAAACCGCGTTTGTTGACCAGACAATGAATATGAAATTTTGAGTTCATTTGGGAAAAAGTTCTACGGAGAATTTGAAACATGTGATACATTTGCATTAACTTAAGCTTTTGTATGGCATCAACGTTCCAGAGAAGGCAGAAAAAGTGTCGAAGACTTCGAAAGCTCTAGATTTCCGCAGACTTCCTACACTGCTGAAAGCATCGAAAATGTTTCGGGGACGGCACGTAAGAATAGGCTTCAAACAATAGCAGAATCAGCTGGGATATCTACGGGTGCATGTCAACGGATACTAACTAAGCATAGGTACCATGCATAGCATAGTTTGGGTTAACACATCGTTTTTCCGCATGTTAAACCAAAACCAATCTGCAGATCGTGTTAAAAGTGCATCAAGCTGAATTAAAGGACATGGCTAAAAATAAATTCCAGAAATGTTTCAAAGATTTTTACAAGCGATGGCAAAAGTCTGTTGTTGCCCAATGGCTTTTTTCGAAGAAGGATGTGTTTCAGAAGTTTAATTGGCTATATTTTTTTAAGTTATAGACTCAACCCGGGAACTTTTGAATCCTACTTTGTATAAGAAATCCCATGCAGCACATTTTCACATACGTCTACCAAATTTATATTTGACAAAATCGTAAATGTCTGTTGTAACAGACTTACTGGTCTTTTGATGCTAAGAAGAATGAAGACTTCATTTTAAAGTTGGTGCTTCAGAAAAAAAAAAGGAAATATACCTCATTTTAAGCATATTTTCTATAATTCCACCGGTATACCAGTCGATTCAAAAAATAAGTGTGACCAATTTTAAAAGCATATAACTATTTATGGTGAATTTATATCGTTTTACTACTAGTTTTATTTTAATAATGAAACATTTAAATTACTTATCAAAGTACTTTTATTAGTGTGAGTAATTTATAGTACTGAAATTATATCCTCAAAACCGGAACAAAGTTTTACAGCTTTTGAAGATCGGCTGTTAGAATTCTGTTATAAATGAAGCATTTAAAAAATTCAGAGAAAAGACATTTTTCTACTCTATTACCATCTAAACTTCAAAAATAAATATAATTTGGCTCACAATCAAGAGCTCCGGGAAAAAATGAGTACGAAAGGAAAAAAGAAATTGAAGAAAAATTATCGTTGTAGGAAGTCCTTTTTCTCGAAGGACTATGGCAAAAACACTGCAGGTATAGCAATCGACAATTTATTGTCAGATAAATAAAATAGGCCATAAAAATGTAAACTTTTGTATGTCATCAAATGTCCGTTAATACCATAGAAAATCGAAGAAAACGTTCTTGGCCTCTGTATTTGATGTTATGCAAAGGTAGATGTAAAACGCGGATAACCTCGGATGAAGTATTGTTTTTATCTGTCATTCACAACTGGCAAAACGAGGATACAATATATTTTACGCGAAAAGCGTCGTAAAAATGCAGCTGTTTTGGAAAAGGTAAGTAAGCCGTCAGGTGTTACGGTATGGACGGGAATATCCTTTCAAGACTTAACAAATCCATTTTTTGTCCAACCAAAGACTAAAATTGATATTACATACTATCATAATAAATTCTTGAAACACTTGAGCAGAGAAAGTTAACTTCTACATTCTCAACGAAACTTTGTTTTTCACCTTTATTGTGCACCAAATCATACTGCAAAATCAACTATAAAATGGCTGAAATATAAAAAAATAATATTTCTTCCTCCTGATAAATGACTATCACTATCCTTGTCTGTTTTAATTATGATTATTTTTATGGGGTTATTTAAAAAACAATTAAATAGACGTGTGTGTAAAGTATGAGCATTTCAAGGGCATCAAAAAGCAATAAATGAGAAAATTGGAAAAATACCCCAAAATGGTCGAAAATAGTCTCTTTTAGCTTGGTCGAAACGTTTATGTAAAGTGTACTATGCTAGAGGAAACAATATTAAAAATTCCATGTAAATAACTTGACTCAAAAAAAATTAAAATTCTCTGAAATTGGTCACACTATTTATGAATCAACCGATATAATTAAATCAATAATCTATACATATAAACAAAAATGAAGTATCTATTTTTGTAATTTGAAATTAACAGCTTTTTACTAAATTTATTTAAAAGTATATATGGTACTTATATGAAAAAATCAATTTTTTAAAGTTTTGTCTGGCTCTCTTTCGATCTTTTTGTCTGTTTGTCTGTTTGTTCTGGTTAATTTCTGAAACGGCTGGACCAATTTTGACGGAACCTTTCCTCGAAAATAGCTAATGTTATAAGGAGTAATTTATGCTACTTTTATTTTAGAAAAAAAAATTAGGCTTGCGAGGAAATAAAATTGAAACCAATGAAACAGTGAGCAATATACGATTGAAATAGGAATTATTTATTTCAATAGAGGTTATTTTTAAGCAATAGGGTTTATTTTATTTCGTGAGCATTCCGTCTCAACGATTTCTAGCAGTTATATCAAACTTTTTTATTTGATTAGGTTGCTGCCACTAGCGACATTTCCGTTCATGTACTTTGATCCTAATGATTTTTCAGCCCTCACACCATTGACAGTGTCAAAGACCATGCGTCCCTTTCACCCCTTGCTCAACAAAAAACATTGAAACAAATAAAATAAAAAATAAACATAGATTCAAAAAGAAGAATGACATTATACTTAAAACATAGATATTTCTTTACGTAGAATACATAATTATTGAGTTTTCGTAAACTCTGCGAATTGAATGAACACTTTTTGTTAAATTCCACGTGGACGAAGTCGCGGGTAACAGCTATTTAACAAAAATTAAATACATCAGAAAGTAATATTAACGTATTACACATCCAGTTACAAATTATTTACACTATTTTTAGCGTTTATTACACAACATTTGTAATAATGTGCTACTTTTCCCGAGCAGGTAGGTGTTTACTAAAATCGACCCACAGGAGAGTTACGGGACGTCATAAATAAAGAAAAAAAATTCAGCTATTGTATCTACAGAATTAAAATTTAGCGAACATGATTTTTTGTTCAGCTGAGATATGCAAAAAGCTTTTCCTTTGTTTACTTTACAATTCACGTAAAATTAACTCATTAAAAACTTCTTTATCCATCAGTCTGTATTGTTTAATTTTTTAATTCATCCGTGCGAAGAACGGGTATACCAGCTATTAAATTATATAAATAAATCAATTACAAAATCTTCTACAGATTACAAATGGCTACAGTAGCTATGTGGTAAGCATCACAAACTCGTGACCGTCATTACCTAATGGTGGGTTAGAGTTCTATTGCCACTGTAGCCCCAACGTGTAGAGTGGCTTATGAACGTTAAATTTACAGTTTATCAAAATCATTACTTGGTTGGTATGGATTGCGGGGTGTCGGGCTCAAGTGTCATCTTTGTCATTTGATTATAGTAGAACATTACAAGGTCGGTCACCAATAGTCCTCGTACTGATTCAGATTTTAAAATTATTAAACAGCAAATCAAAACCATCAATGTATTGTACAATCAAAAGGAGGTCAACCGTAGAAGTGACAACAATAATTGCTGTATGATTTCCATGCTTAACGCAAGTGAATAAAATCACAATACTCATCAGAAACAATATCTATTTGATTTGTTATCAAATAAATGTGTGGTAGTTATTTTAAAGTTATAAGTACAAAATAAATAAATGTAATTTTCTCCAAGAATTTTGAAAATACCACAAATGTGCGTTCGTGATAAATTCCCTGACAACTTCTTTTTACACTTAAAATTTAATACAGCTAATTATCGTAAATTAAACATTATTTTTTATCTTGATATCTAAAACAATCTAATTTATTATTATTATGAGTGATGCAACTTTGATTAATTTAGCAAATTTTTAAAAAAGCATATTTATTTTGTGTAAGAACTATTATATCCTCCAATATAATACATAATAATACATATTTTCGATGCAACAAATTTGGTTTCTGAGCACAGGCATTTAAACTTTTTGGGTTTGCTCCCCTATTGTATCATGCATAGCTAGTAATCCTGTAAGGCACTAGTAGAATCTTACATCATTGTCAATGCATCATTGATTTTGTTTGCCCTCGTAAATGTATTTCTCAAATAAAACATTCAATTAAACTGATATTACTGCTGTTTCTTTTTCATGACTTGCACATCACATTTACTTATTTTAATCCCTTTCGCATAACTCATCCTTGGCAGCATCGTTTTTTTAGTGTAATCGAAAGAACGGATTCGAACTAGCAAATGAAAAAAAGTCTATATCATTTCTGTATCTTGTTTTGTCTAAAAGGAATATATTATTTGATTTAAAATGTATTTTTCAAATCCCATCTTAAATAGTATTTTATCTGGTTATTGAAAAAACACGATATTTTTCTCATTTGAAGTTTATTTTCATTCGATGTTCAAATGTGCAATATTCTTCAACTAAATAAACTTTGAGTAAAAATACTCTAACCTACTCAAATCACTCAAGTTTTGAGTATCAGCTCATAACATCCAATCCTCGTTTATTGTGTTTTCGCATCACAAAAAATATAGAACGAAGATGCAAAGTAAACGACTCATCAAATAAAGTAGATCGATTCAGAAATTTCCAATCTGCTGATCAAAGGAAAACTTAAAAAGCGCTTTAATTTTACTTTTAGGAAGTTTTCGAAGATGTGGAATGTATTGGAGACCCTCCGGCTTCGAATTGATTTTCGAAACGCCCCCGTGGTCTTGGTTGTGACGAATTAACTCATGTAAGAGGCTGCCCATTGAAGCATGATTTCATTAATAATTTGATCTTGGTGTTGTATTAAAATGGAGCCATTTATTATTCTTTCGAAACAAATAATCTTCCCTATCACTACAATGAGGGTTTAGAGGAGTGAAAAGGTCATTAACACAGAAGGAAAATTTAAAACTGATGGTGTGAATTTGCAGGGAGCACTGCAAAAATTGAACCAGAAGAAAGAAGTTAATTTTGAAGTGATACATAAAACACTGAAGATAATATCTAATTAAATCGGAGCTTCTCAAAGTTTCAGTACTGGCGACCCAATTTTCAATCACAATTTTTATCGCCCCCATTATACAATAATAATGTATTGAATGCAATACTAATAGACTTTGATTCTAAAACTACAAAACGATCTTAATTACAAACCGTACATCTTCACAAGATAAGTGTTAAATTTTGCATACATGTTACTTTTAAGTAATATATATTTTAAGTAAATTACTTGCAAGTAGTAGGATAATTTTATGCTATTTTTCTTTCTCTAATTTTTAAATTAGAACAGATTGCAAATGATATTTAATTAAATATTTATTCCCTTCATCATCCATTTCTAAATGTACAAATATCATTAGAAAAATAGTCTAGTCTGTTGCTCTCTATCTTATTCATCGCATCTGGCAAAAATTCTGGCGAACGTTTGCGTGAGTCTGGGTAACCTATCGCAGTGGTTCTCAAACTTTCAATACTGGCTACCTGTTAAGAAAAGTTGACTCCTTTCACCGTCCAGAGATGGCGCCATGAACTGGGACTTTTTTATTCTAGAAGCATTTGTTATTGGCGGGAAAAGAGCCATTTGATTCGTATGTGTGTAATGGAAGCATCGTTTTTTTGTGATTGCGTTACGCAATGTTTTCCTTCATGTAATGGTGTGCTTGTGTGTTTTTTTTTTTTTTTGTAAAATATAGACTGGAAAAGTTCTTTGCGTGTTTCTTAATGACTCATCGTAACTGATTATTTTTTCCCCAAGCTTCTATAAAAAATGTACTTAGGTGTCCAGCATGGAAGCAAAAAGTCGCGGTAAGTCGAAATACATTGGCATCCAATTAACATGATTGATTCTAATTCTATATTCATTATTCTAATTTTAAATTGATTCTTATTCTTATTCATAACACTACCCAATTTTCAATCATAATTTTTGTCGTCCCCCCCTTTACAACAAGAATGTATTTACTGCAATAAAATGCACTTTGAGAGAGATGCTAAAGTTACAATACGATCTTAATTATAAACCGTACAAATTAATACAATAAGTATATTAAATTTTGTATATAACTTTTATAATATATATTTTAAGAAAATTACTTAAAATGTATATTACTTACTTATTATTATGTTATTTTTCTTTCTCTAATTTTTAAATTGGAACAGATCGCAAAATGATATATTTAATTAAAGATTTATTTCCCTCGGTATCCATTCCTTAAAGTACAAATATCATTAGAAAAATAGTCCAGTCTATGTTGCTCGCTATCATATCCATCACATCTGGCATTATCGGGTACGTTTGCATGAGTCTTGGCAACCTATCGGACGTCTGCGCAAAACATGTAAAAATGCTTTTCCTCGTGCAATTCCAGTCAGTTTTGGTCGACTGGATACTTCTATAGCTACTGAATTTAGCTTGAATGTACATTTTTTAATTTGCACGTTAATTGTAATTCACGGTAACTAAGTATTTACTACAGTAGAATAAAACAAAATTATACATATATTTTAAAGTCGTAAGCAAACATTTGACGATAATAAAGGATCAACAAGTACACAGACGAGCATGGTTCTGAAAATTAAATCAAGGCAATATTCTCAAAAATACTTAAATTTTGGATTTACCACTACTGAAGTAAATGATGGGGAAAAAGCCCCCTGCTCGTTATGTGTTAAAACTAACAAATCTAAAGAACAGCATGTGAAAGTTGTTTTTAAAACCATGTAAAATCATTTAGCCATCTTGGCAAAGAATTTCAAAAAGGATGTTTTGGATGAGGACAGCTTGGTAGCAAGTTACGAGTGTATTAGGGATTTATTTCAAGATACTCCAAAAAGGCTCTCTCAACTTCCGAATAAATCTTCATAGATTTCACATCCAATGAAAAATTAAAAGACAATTTTGTAATAAATCGCTCTTTGACTTTTGGGCAGAGGTGGTTGATGAATTTTCTGCGCTTAAAACAAAAGCATTTCGTATACTGTTACCATTTTCAACAACATACCTTTGTGAAAACGGATTTTCTGATGTGGCTGTTTTGAAGACAAAATATAGATATCAGCTAAATATAGAAAAATAACTCAGAGTGTCAATTTCTGATATTAAACCTTCCTTTGAAAAACTTTGCTCTACAAGACAAACCCATGGAAGTCCCTAATAATTATTAAACTTGTTCTTAATTTAGTGTTAAGAAATTATTTATAAAATACCTTCTTCAGTACTGATACATTAAACGTATATGTAAACTGATAGGTTCTTTTCTGATCGTGTTCGAATTGTGACAAGAAGATAATTGCAGACAGGGTTTTGCCCCACTGTTTATTCCACACCTTCTATGGGACATTTCTTAAAATAAAGAATATATTGAGATGTTACAAGATTAAGATACATCGTCCAGCCGTGTCTACTTTTCACGACCCCGGTTTTTCTCGCCACCCTCTCCTTCTCCCCCGTTCCGACCTCTTCTCCTCCCGTCGTTGCCAGATCCTCTTCTTTATATCGTCTCTCGTTCGACCTGTTGCCAGGTGCAGGCAGCGGTTCCTTACACGCCCCACCTAAGATTAAAATTTGCCCCTTGTGGCTGATTTTACCATTTCAGACACCAGGAACAGAAAATTCACAAACCGTGAAACAGAAAATCCACAAACAGAACACACAATAATTGCAACAGTCAAAAGTCTTGATGATTGTTCTAGTCAAAGTTCCTTAAAACAAACACATGAAATAATATTAATAGTTCACCCAATTGAACTAAGTGACTATGTTCCCAGAAAGATCTAAACTGTAATGGGATTGCAAACAGATACATGGAAAACACATTATACAAAAAAAAACACTAAATATATACATTACAGTTTTTATCTTAATCTAGACAATGTTTATTTCATTAACTCATGAATGTGAATGCTCAATGAGTTCACTAAATCCATATTAAGTCCACAGTAAAAACTTTCCTACGGCTCTAATTTGCCTTTGGCCGGTATGATTTCCGACCCAACCCTCTCACCCATTCTAATACAAAGTTAATTTGTTTTACACGATTTTTTCCAAATCTGCATCAGAATGTCTATGTCGACTATTCGAGATACAGCAAACTGCTCTAACATTCTTAAAACTTGAGCCGTTAAATTACATCCATAAGAAGTGTATTCAATCTTAAACCTCACTTTTTTAGTCATGTAAATGTCAAACGGCATAACGCACGCGGCATACCCCTTCGTGAGAGAACGACAGAAATACCACTTCCACAAATCCAGTACCGTGACCCACGATGCTGCGCTATTCTTTTCTACAAAACCTTCCCTTTTCGACAAAAGATAAATCTCGGTTCTCGAAAATATGTTTAACCAAGCTTCACAGGTTACCTTCGCACTGAGACTAGTCAACGGCACAGCCTCGCCCCACCTAGTGTGCTGATTAACCAGACATAAAATATATTTATGTCCCTTTAAGCTTGGCGGATCAATTGTACCTATCAGATCCATATTCCCCACTTCAAATGGCAATTCAGACCTTGCCACAGGTGTACTGGATGATCGGTCTTTTATCCTAACCGATCGAGTGAGCTGACATTCTTTACATGACTCTCAAAATTTCTTCACATCGGCCCTCAGACCCTCCCCAAAGAAATAATACTTTATTCGTTCAAGCGTCTTCTTGGGACCCATGTGACTACTGAACACGGAAGTATGCGCTAGTCTCAACACTCCGTTCTTCTGCACTTCAGGAACTACCAGTTGCCCAATACTCTCCGAGTATTTTTATCTCTATGAAATAGATATCCATCTACTTCATAGTAGTTTCCTTTGCCTTCCTTAGCCTGCTTCCAAACCAATGCTAACTCGGCACAACACTCCTGTTCGAACGAAAACTATCAGCCACCATGCTTCCTTTATCCATCTCAGCGGTCACCTCCTCATCCTTAGTACCCAATGTTCCCACTTCATTCCGACATGAAGTAATATTCCTTTGAGAATCCTCAATGTGCTCCTGTGCTTTCTCCGGCAGAATACCCGATGAAACCTCGGTTTCATCTACATTTTCCTGAGTCAACCTCAGGTCCTGAGAGCTTTGAGCCAGTGAATTCTCTTCACTCTGGGCTCCTCCCAACATATCCAAAACATCTGGTGGAAGCAACACGTCTTCTACCAAAACTTCTGCCAAAGCACATAACACTTGCTGGTGCACCACATTAATCTGGCCACCGGTAGCAAGACCAATTGGAACATATACTAAAAGGACATTTAACCGCTGGACCGAAAATACCTTTCAAATAAATCGTGGAAGCTCCTTCAACCGATATTCCAGGAACTAAGTCTTTCTTGATAACAGTAATTTCCGTACCAGAATCCACTAACGCATGGACTAATTTCCCATTTACACTGATAGATGTTTTCACTAATTTACTTAATTTGTCTGGAATGACTTTACCTAGCAAATCAACTGTAGCAGTGACCGTTCCATCTTCCAATTCTGTCCCTTCCGTTGACACCTTATTTACATCAAGTCTTTTATTATCTACCTCTTTGTTTTTCGGACAATCCCGCTTAAAATGTTTATCTGATCTGCAGGTGAAACAAGCGAATATTTTAATTTCAGTTACTTGACCCTTATCAAAGTTTTTCCTAGAAGAAAAATTATCTGACTTTTTCTCCCCAAATGGCTGTTTACCCCCACTACCATTAAAACTTCTCTTTTCACTATCATTACATTTAGCTCTCCCAGGTTCATCGTAGGATTTCCCTTTGGAAGCGTAAAATATATCACATTGTTTGCCCAAGTCCCTGGGTTTGTACCATTCTTCCCCTTGGAGCAC
Source organism: Trichonephila clavipes (assembly GCA_019973935.1). NCBI lineage: Eukaryota > Metazoa > Arthropoda > Arachnida > Araneae > Nephilidae > Trichonephila > Trichonephila clavipes. The sequence continues at coordinate 62,961 of BMAU01019067.1, read as the reverse complement.
ACCAATATGGGTCGCCGTCTCAGAATCCAACATTTCAAACATTTTATCTGCTACGATCAGTTGATTAACTGACTCAAAATCATTCGCACCTCTTAACTTACAGTAGTATAACCACATCGATGTTAAACGGGACGCGAACTGAGAGAAAGTTTCGTCAGAGTTACGTTTGGCCTTTCTAAAATTTTCTAAACATATTTTTGGGGTGAGGGTTCATACTCCTTGAGCACAACCTGTTTTAAATATTCGTAATCTTTTACTTCTTCTTCGCCTAGGTTAACTAATAAGTTTGACACTTTGTCTCCTAACATGCATAACAAAACCTTCGGTTTTAACTCGTCGCTAACCACTTCACTAGCGAAAGCCTTTTCAAGACTAGAAAAGAAATAGTCCCACCCGTCTGATTTATTGGGTACCTTTACAGTTAAGAGCCTAACCATTTTAACTATTTCATCTAAAGATTTTACACGTGAGGTTTGACCATTATTTTGAGTAGCACTCTGATTAGCGTTCCTAGATAATTCTATTTCAAGCGTAATTTTTCAATTGATAATTGTTCTTGTTGTTCTAGTTTTTGCTGCTGTTCTGTCTCTAACCTTTCGGCTGTAATAACTTCCAATAACTCTTTTGCCTCTTCATCCTTGTAATATTTACTAGAGATTATTAAATTCCTTAAAACAATTTTAGACATAAACGGATCAGGTGACTCATCTAAGTCCCGCGCTAATTGAATTAAGTCAACTTTCTTACTTCTAATGAGAAATGCCATTTTTAATCAAGCTAAACCTAATGCCAAATTACCTTCTGACAAATTTAACTACGAACACTTAAATGACCTAGTACTATATACTTAACAAGCAAAAAAATAATACACTCGTTTTTTCTAAGAGTACTCAAATTCCAGAAACACAATACGAAATATGTTTACAATAAAACTTATATGCGACACAGTTATTTGTTACTAATCAGAACGCAGAACCTTTTTAAAAAAAAACACAATTAACAACATACTTTAGCTACATTACCATAGAATTATTTCTCAAATCATAAATCTACTCTTAGTTTCTTTTTTTTTATTAAAAGAAGAATCTTATGCAGGAAACAAAAAACCAATATACATATACATCCTAAATTACGAGCAAAGGAAATAACCTCAGATTGCATTAAACTATCAACTAACTGACAAATTGCAAAACTTTTGCTTAAAATGAAAAACAATCATTTAATATTAAAAAAAACATGCCACATTCTGAGTCATAAATAACCTACAAAATCTCTTATTTACAACCTTTTTACAGGAAGCCTACTTGAAATACATATACATTTTTTTAATGAATATTTTTTACCCACTCAAACATACATTTTTCGCAACCATTATTTCAAGATAAATTAATCTAATTCTTTTTTTAAAAAATTCTGCAAACTGAATTGTTATGCAAAACACTTTCTATACCCAGATTTTAATTTTTGAGATAACTTCAAAACAGTAAAGAATGATGATAAAAAAAGAAATTATAGTTTAACACTAGAACTCTAAATACCATATTTTACAACATTTAAAATGATACCCTATCATTTCCAGGTAAAATAAGTACACAATTTTCTTATTTCATCTACACAATAATCCAACAACATAGAATATTGCAATAAACCAATGAAATTTTCTTTTTTCAGATATATCTGCTTTTTCTATTTTATTTTTAAAAAAACAAATTAAATATGACTGCATCCCATTACTTTTTTAAATATTCACACAATATTTTAACTTAGGGGGGAACAATAGCCACTTACCTCGACATGAACACTGTTTCTGTACTTGGAACACTTTTCAGATCACGGCTCCATTCATCAGAAAATGAAGAAAAATACGACATCTGTTCGTTTATATCCCAACTCGGCAGGTGATGGTAAAACTCCATATGAAGAAGGTCTTGTTTTTTTTCACATGAAACTGCTGCATGGCAATTCCCGGGATGCACGTGGTCATCAACTTGAAGATACACTGCAGGGTTCTATTTCCTTGTTAAAATTTTTCTTTCAAACTGAATGTCCACTAGAACCTTGTTCACAATTATGTAGTACGAACACCATCAATTTGAAATATTTTGTTCATTTAAATTCTGCTCCATTGCATCGCACTTCTGACACCAGTGTAAACTTGTGGGTTCTTTTCTGATCGTGTTCGAATTGTGACAAGAAGATAATTGCAGACAGGGTTTTGTCCCACTGTTTATTCCACACCTTCTATGGGACATTTCTTAAAATAAAGAATATATTGAGATGTTACAAGATTAAGATACATCGTCCAGCCGTGTCTACTTTTCACATCCCCGGTTTTTCTCGCCACCCTCTCCTTCTCTCCCCCGTTCCGACCTCTTCTCTTCCCGTCGTTGCCAGATCCTCTTCTTTATATCGTCTCTCGTTCGACCTGTTGCCAGGTGCAGGCAGCGGTTCCTTACAGTATACTTGCTGAAACACCGGCTCTTCGCACGAGTTAATCTTTAAAAAAAAATAAAACATTATTCTTGATATAATAGCTGAACTGTAAGGAGAGTAAAAAAATTTCGTGCACGACATTGTAAAGGGTGTTTTTTGAGAGGTATAGAACTTTAAATTGCAATAAAACAACGTTGTATTATTCGATTGACATGAATTTTTTTTATTCGAAAGATAATCTTGTGGCATTACATTTTAAATATGACTTCTGGCATAAGACTGCCACGGCTGGCTTGGATGTAATCCAATCTGGACGTTAAATTTTCGATGACTTTTCCAACATTTGTGGCCGTATATCGGCAATAACACGGCGAATGTTGTCCTCCAAATGGCCAAGCGTTTGTGGCTTATCCGCATAAACCAATGACTTTACATAGCCCAATAAAAAAATAGTCTAGCGATGTTAAGATCTTGGAGGCCAATTCACAGGTCCAAAACGTGAAATTAGGCAGTCACCAAACGTGTCTTTCAATAAATCGATTGTGGCACAAGCTGTGTGACATGTTGAGCCGTCTTGTTGGAACCACAACTCCTGGACATCATGATTGTTCAATTCAGGAATGAAAAAGTTAGTAATCATGGCTCTATATCGATCACCATTGACTGTAACGTTGTGGCTTTCATCGTTTTAGAAGAAGGATTCCACCAGACCATAAAGCGTACCAAACAGTCAGTTTTTCTGGATGTAACGGTGTTTCGACATATACTTGTGGATTAGCTTCACTTCAAATGCGGCAGTTTTGTTTGTTGACGTAGCCATTAAACCAGAAGTGCGCTTCATCGCTAAACAAAATTCGCTTATGAAAATCGACCATTATTTTCGAAATAAAATTGCACAATTTGAAAGCGTTGTTCAAGCGTGAGTCTATTCATGATGAATTGTCAAACCGAACCGAGAATTTATTGTTTGACAGCTGTTAAATCGGTCACCATCTTGGAAAATAATGCCAAATTAAAATTCTATACCTGGGAAAAGAACACTCTGTATAAAGGAGTGTAAAATGATAATTTAGATAAATGCTATAATTGTAAAAACTATTTAAAAGAACTGTAATTTTAAACCTCACAAAATTAGCAATTAGAATTAATGTTAAGTAATGAAAAAGAATATAAAATTCCGATGAAAAATAATTGTGTTATTTTTTAATATTTAAAGCGAGAAGACCAAAATGTTTTAACCCGGGAGCAGGCGCGCACTTGATACTAACGCTAATGATAGTGCGGGGGGACTCAGTCACCCCAATCATTTGTTTATAATTATTTTTACTGTTCATGAGATACAAATCGGAATTCCAGTGAATAATTTAATTAAGAGAAAGTATACTTACCGGCTTTCAAGGACTATTAAATTTTTCTTTCATGATTTGAGATAAAATCCAATAAAACTGAACTAAAATGATTTAAAAGTTCAAGACCTTAATAAAGGACACACAAATCAGAGACACATTTCACTAATATTACAGAAATGTTATTTGCTGTTAAAGCTGTCATATTTTGTTCAAGTTATTGTAGTTTTAATGAGCTTTCATGATCGAGTGAGTGAATATTAACGTCCCACTGTTCAGCTACACGAGGTCCTTTGGAGGCGGACCTCCTATTTTTGAACTATGGTCAAGTGACGAGGACGATGTTTGAGCTTGCCTCTTTTAACTAACTAACCACTACAAAAAGAGGACGTTTGAGCTCTCGGCAGATTTAATGTGCATCTTTTCCCTACACGGCGGGTCTTTAGTGGTACTGGGCTCGAACTCTTGACAACTTTGGTGATCATCAAATCGCAAGTTGAACTTTTTCTTTCTTGTGTCTTTTTGACAAGGCGAACTGAACCTTGTGATACACTTATGGCTTCATATTTTAAGTTGATGGAGCTGTTTAGGAAGCATTTGAAAATTTTCCTTTCGTTTCATGTACATCGCGTTTTTCAATCAGGAATAATATGCATTCTTTCAACTTCCATCAATAGAGATAACAGATGTCCCGCGCTGCTGCTCCCGGGTTAAAAGTGTATTCAGAAAAAAATACGGATGATCTAAAAAGGAATATGATGTTGTTCACTATGCTTTATATGTTTGTGAGAATACTCATAAAAATATAAATCTTGGCCAAATAATCCTTCAAAAATCAATAAATTATTTTCCTAATATCATAAAACTATTTATTATTTACAATTTCCCTAAGCGAAAAACAAACATATTAAAGATGGGACGGAACTAATGTAGAACCTACTAACTATACCAGTAAATTTGAAGGTCAATCAAATGATCAGCAAATGTATTATGCAGCCTGGCTGAAAAGTGAATCATGTCTTCATTGTCTTTTTCTACAACTAATGTGCAGTATTTCAATAATAATTACAGTGATGAATTGTTTACCTTCTTAGAATTTTTCTCATGGTCTATAAGCTTTGTTTTCTTTTAACGAGTAATATTTTATGTTAAAGCGCAATAAAAAAAATCTCTCATTGAGGAAATACAGCGAATTAAACAAAATGTTTTTTTTCTTTAATTTGGTTTTGGAATCAAAAATAGCTATTTGATAACGGAGAAACGCCAGTTGATAAACATAAATTATATCAGTGTTGTGTATTTATTTTTTTATTATGGAAGAAAGTAATTTGGTTTACTTCTCTTTCCGGTTATTTTTTTTAAAAAATCTTTAAATTTTTGATATGCTCGTGCCCCCCTTGTAGGGTTATCGCGCCTCCCAGGGGGACGCGCCCCACACTTTGGGAAACACTGACCTATCGGACGTCTGCGCAAAACATGTAAAAAAGCTGTAACTGGTACAATTCCATTCAGTTTTGGTCGAGTCGATACTTCTATAGCTACCGAATCTGTCTTGAATGTACATTTAATAATTTACGCGTTAGTTGTAAATCACGGTATTAAGTATTTACGACAGTAGATTAAGACAAAATCATAGATATATTTTTAAGTCGTAGAGAACATTCGATGATAATAAAGTATCAACAAATACACAGAAAAGCAGGGTTCCGAAAATTAAATCAAGGATATACTCTAAAAACACTTAAAAATTTTGGATTTACTATTACTATTACTAAAAAATCCTGGGTAAAACTTACATGAGTACTTACTATGTGTTAAAACTTACAAATCTGAAGAACAATACGCGGGAGTTGTTTTTAAAACCATATAAAATCATTTAGTCATGTTGGCCTGGTATTTTAAAAATAATTTTGTTGCTGAGGCCAACTTGATAGCAAGTTACGAATGGGTTAGGGATTCATTTCACAATAATTCAGAAAGGCTCTCAACTGCCAAAGAAGAAATCTTCTTAGATTTCACATCCATTGGCATAGTTAAAGGGCAGTTTTGAAATAAATAGCTCTTTGAATTTTGGGCAGAGGTAGCTGATGAATTTTCTGCTCTGAAAACAAAAGCATTTCGTATACTGTTACCATTTTCAACAACATACTTTTGTGAAACCGGACTTTCTGATGTGGCTGTTTTGAAGACAAAATATAGATCTCAGCTAAATATAGAAAAAAACTTAAGTGTGTCAATTCTTAATATTAAGCTTTCCTTTGAAAAACTTTGCTCTGCAATACAAGCCCATGGAAGTCACTAATAATTATTAAACTTGTTCTTATACTGGCTGAAGTACCCACTCTTCACACGAGTTTATTTTTTTAAAAAAAATAATACATTATTTTGGATATAATAGCTTAATTGTAAAGAGGTAAAACCAAGTGCATGACAATGTATACAAAAATGTAAATTGATTTTTTGAAATGAATACTTTTTTATAAATAGTTTTCAACGAACTGTAATTTTAAGCCTCGCAGAATTAGCATTTAGAGTCAATGTTAAAAAAATTTTAAAATTCCAATAAAAAAAGAATAATTTTGTTATTATTAATATTTAAAGCGAGAAAACATCAACATGTTTTAGCTCGGGATCAAGTATGCACTCGATACAAACGTTAATGTTCCCGTGGAGTATGACTCACCCCAATCCTTTTTTTTAATAATTATTTTTACTATATACAATAAATATCCCAATTTCAGTGAATAATTTAACTAAGAGAAAATATACTTACCTATTTCAAGGACTTTTCAATTTGCCTTCGAAAATTTGAGAAGAAATCCAATAAAACTGAGCTAAATTGTTTCAAATATGCGTGACTTTGATAAAGGACACAAATCACAAACACTTTTCGCTAACATTTAATTAAATGTATACAATACAAAAATATGGATATTTCTTTTAAAAAAGAATTGTGTTCAATGTTTTTCATTATGCATTAAATGTTTCAGAATACTCATAAAGAAAATTATTGGCCAAATAATTCTTCAGAGTGCTCAATATGCTTATCCATATATCATAAAACTCTTTCACATGGAAAAAGGCGAAACAGAAATATATTATATATATATATATATATATATATTTACAACTTCCCTAAAAAAGGGACGGAGATAACCGTACCAGTAAGTTCGAAGGTCAGGTAAAGTAATACTAAAAGAAACGTAATAAAAAAGCTCTCATTGTCAGATTACAGCAAAGCAAACAGAATATTTTTTTTTTTAAATTTAATTATAAGGGTCAAAGATAACTAATTTGTGTTTGAAGTAGAATCTTTTATTTTTTGATGGCGTAATTTTGCCACATGATATACATAAATCATATCAGTGTAAATCTGTGTTTTTTTTATTATATCGGAAAGTATTTTGTTATGCTTTATTCAATAAATTAATTTTTTAACCTTTTATTTTTGATATGCTCGTGGTCCCCTCATTGGGTTATCGCACCCCGCTAGGGGGCACGCCCCACAGTTTCAGAAACACTGACTTAAATGGTTCTTTGAACCACACAGTTTAAAATTATGTGATCAAATATAAATGACGTTTGGATATTCATAAAATTTTCATGGAAATGTAACACAAAATAATTTTTCATAGATTAGCTACTCAAATACACATAGATTACTTACTGACAATCGATTAGTGTCACACTATAAAACAACACGGTTGTTATTGAAGACGATCTTTAATTTTTAACCATGTCCAAGTGACAAAGGTGACACCTGAGAGGGCACCTCCCCAAATTGCAACATGCCAAATGAAGATTTTGAGCCTCAACAGGTATTCCGCACTTCAGCCCCCTTCCCCTTACTTGCACAGCGGCTGTTAGATAACGAACCCTTGGATCAGTTGCCAAGGCTATTGTGACCACTCGCGTTGGTGTGTTGTGGGGGCTAGTTTAATTACAGGCCTTCTCATGAATCATGGTACAAAGTTACGAGTGAAACTTTCAATAACCCTCGTATTATTTGGAAGGGCTACATTAATAATAAATAATTCATATGCAATCAAATTTAATGATAAGAATAACTTATCATTGTAAAAAGTATTCCATATCTCATTCGATATATAAAAGTAGTTTGTATCCATGAAAGAAAAGGCTATGAAAATTTAGTTCATATTTTTACCAGTTTACTATAAAACCAAAAAAATACTCTAAGTGATTAACAGGATGTTATTTTTTATTTTTTTGTAAATTCTGCGTGAAAAATGTGAATTAAGTGAGAGAAATATTACTATATTTTACTTAAGATTTTTAATTTTTCTTATAATAATACCAGATCTTTAACACCTTTTTTTTCAGGCTGAACTTTAAGGGGAAGTGGAAACATCTCTCTCTATGTATACTGACAGTGTTAAATTGGCTGTTTTTTTATGTATCTTTTCTCAAAATCTGTTGCTTGAAATTTTTCAAACAATTAAAGTGTCCCTTAAAGTTTACCTTTCTCATTATGCTGAAATGAGCTTTTAGCTAATTTTGAATTTTTTCATAATTTATGAAATATTTTATTAAACATTGCGAAATTTGACCCATTTTTCACATAAAAAATTTGTAAAAAATACATTTTTGAAGTTTTTACAAAAAGCTCGTTTAAGTATATATTAGCCATCATTATAATTATATCATGAAAAAATTACATACCCGTGAGCAGTAGTTTCTCAGAAAAGGTACATAGAACACACCAAAATTTACATTTTGAGATAAATTGATTTTAATGTATATAGTGGGACTTCTAATCGGCTAGGAAATAAAAAAAATAAAGTGCTCAATTTGCAATAAAAGATACATGTTTTGGTTTATATCATATGTTCAAATTTTAAGCAAAAACGAAGTACTTTATTTGCATTTTTCGGCATTCAAATGGTTACGTCCCAGTTTCAACGATTACTTAAAAATAGGTTTTGAGGGCTTCTATTTGCCCTAGTTGTTAAGGTAAGGAATTTTTAGAAAGGTTAAAATCTATACAATTTGTGTGTGTGTGTGAAAATGTAAAAATCTCAAATTGTCAAAAAAATTAGATTTTAGCTTTCCAATAAGCCTTAAACTAAGTAAAATTAATTTTATGAAGAGAATGAAGCACCAAAAAAAAGTGGCTAAAAGAGGAAAAATCTCCTCAAACACGGGATAAAAGAATAAATATAAGTGAGAGAGATGTCTATTTTGAAATGCTTTTCGTTATGCAGTATGGGAACTATTAATGTTCAATAAATAGGCGACCCAACACCAACGTTGATACACGTCTCAGTACATTTAGTAACATGGTTCAAAGAAATAGATTTCCATTCCTTGAAAATCATTGACCATGGTTCTTTTCCTGAGCGTGGCAATGGCTGTACTAGATTTCTCCAATTATATTACATGTTTAATTGATTATAGTTCAGGAAAAATGGTGGCAGAAAAGCAACTGTACATTTTATAAATAACATTTGCTGGTATATGCTTGCATGATATTGAAAAAAGTAGTGGGGATGCTTGAGAAAAACATCTGTAACAGAAAGGTATTCTTGGGAATCGCCATCACAATAGAAATCAACATATTAGTAAGATCTCGTAGAGCAAAAACATACAAAGATTTTGTACGCACCAATAGATTCCATGTTTGAAGTAAATCCCAGATGATTGCAGGAACATGCATGTACGGCTGGACATGTGGAATTCTAAAATACTTAGACAATGTTTGCAAATCGAGAAGTTTCCTAGTATCGATGGATAGAGTTGCTGTAGAACCATTTAGTTATTAATGTCCACGTGTGTCTACCGTCAACGGATATTCCACATTATTCAACTGACATGTTGGAACATTTTGTAATGCTGTTCCTTTCCAAAGCAGGTCATTCATGGCATCATTAGCCATTGGTGTAGTAGCACCTAAGACCTTTCTTTCACTAAGCCTAAATGCTCCTTTTGTCATACAAGGCCATTTCAGTTTAGCACATAGCTTTTTCGCAGACGAATACCATCTATCAATCACTCATCTTCCACAAATATGTTGCAAATTAATAACACTTTGCTTTTTTAGCTTCTCAGTAGCTGAAAAAGGGACAATAAAAGTGCACTTGAAGCATTTTGCAGTCACATTAGAAGTCAGTCCAAATGTATAATATTCATGCAGCTACAGATTCTTCTTAAAACAATTGGAGAAACACAAACTTGAAAACACGCACTTCCCAAAATATTTAAATAAAATATTATATTCTCTTAATGTTCCACTAAAATATTCTTTGTTCTGTGAAAATCACTTCAATTATTCCAGTTTAATAGTTTTAAAATGTTTTCACAAAAATTGTTTTTAAAATTATAATGGGTTGAAACTGCAAACATTTGGAATAGAATTAAACTACAAAACACATGCGCTGGAATCAACATTTCATTTCCAAAATGAATGTAAAGTAGAATTTATACCAATTGTTTTCATATTTTTTTTATCGATCCTACCTCAGAATATCATTAAAATTTGTCACACAGGATTGAATTCCTGATCGTTAGTATTTTGTTTATTTGGCCATTCATATCGAAAACAACATTTCTGAAAGGGAGTTTCTAATTATTATAAAGTTCCAATACTGAAGTTCAAGACATACAATCGACAAACAATGCTTAGAATCGAAAACTTGTTGCAACAACTTACGTTTAAAAATTGATAGTAAATTATTATATTCCTTGCATTAATTCTTGAAAGAGTTACACAAACGATAATACATAAATAGAAAAAAAATGGTGCGTGGAACGCCACGCGATAGAAGTGAAACTTCTTTGGCTACGTTGGAACATTGATTGTTTGCTCTAATATTCCAAACTGACAGAGTACTTGTCTCAATCGCCTAATTTGGATGAAAAGTATTCGTGACGAATGGAGTCTTTCTGATATCAAATCCAAAGTAGGAAGATATGCTGGAATTTCTGGGTATACAAAACTATTATATTTTGAAAAATTTGGTATACCTTTCCTACTTAAACTTTGTGTCGGCAAAATTGTAACATTCTTTAATGTCTTCTAAATTTATTTCAAGTAAAATATTTTTCTGCTCAGCAACAGGCGTTCTCAAATCATCTCTATAAACCATAATCTATCACAAATCGAACACCCGTGACCAAAAGGATTATCAACGAATAGCTTTTGAAAATCTTTGTGAGCATTTTTATGGGTGAGTGAATATTAACGGTGCAACACGAGGGCTTTTGGCGACGGACTTCGTAATTTTGAACCATGGTCAAGTGGTGGGGACGTCACCTGAGCTGGCACTCTCGCCTCACCTAACTACCACACCACATCAACAGGAGAATGTTTGAGCTTTCAACATATTTAACGTGCATCGCTCCCCTACACAGCAGGACTTAATTGGTAGTCGGCTCGAACTCATGACACGCCAGCTACGATCTGATACTTTGACCCCTAGGCTACCGTCGCCTCGCATTTTTATGGAAATCATAGTTTTTGTCACGTAAAATAGAATTTACTATCTATTCACATGCATCAGTTCCAACACGCACTAGAATTGCTGAGGATTCTGTAGTTGACGGTACAGGTCGGTTCACAAAGTGCGTATTAATCTATGCTGTCATAAGAAGATTCTCAATAGCATTCCCACCCCTTAAACTCGGCATTAAGAGAGTATTTTGCTACGTTTTTTTCCATGCTTTATATTCTCTCATGTGTACTCTGACGGAGATTTGGCAATAGCACCTGATGAATTTGCACTATTTTTCTGTTTGTCATTAAACTCAGCATTAAGAGAGCAGTTTGCAATGTTTTCTTTTTTCGTGCTTGATATTCTCTCATGTACTCTGATTGAGATTTGGCAGTTGCACTTAATGAATTTGCATTATTTTTCTGGTTTTTTGTCACTTTTTAGACTGGACATGCTGCTAGTTTCTCTTTTTTTTCACGAAACTCTTTTTCTCTTTGTGCATTTGATTTAGGCATTCTGACTAGAATTAATAATAATTCAACAAAAATGAAAATTAAAGAAATAAATTAGCCATCAAACACATCACCATGCAGCTAACAATCTAAAGAAAATTTCAAAAAGGCACGCTTTTGCTGCGAGAGCTATTTTGCTTTGTAATGCTCACACTGCAGCTGATACGACCGCTGATAATGTTCCCGGGTCTGGGGAAAAGGAAGCCTAATCGGAAGGTGGGCAAGTTAAACAGTCGGAGACTTGGGCAATTATCCAACTTTTTCACCGATATGACACAAATCACTCGGTGTCCCCTCTCCCCCATTTTCATCCTTTGACTCTCTCCTTACCATGACAAAGATTCGGGGACTACTTACGTTCACTTTTCAATGTTACGCAAAACTGGGAAATTTTCTCAATCATTCTCGAGCCCAAAAAAATTTCACTTCAAAAAATATCTAATACTACTAAGATATACTTTGCTTAGAAATTAAAAACGAATAATTATTTTCCGGGATAATGTATAATTGAATACAATTGGCTTGAATGGAATGGTAGTTAATGAATATGTTGATCTGTGTGGGTGTTGATACAATCACCAATAAATACTAAGATATTTTTACAATAAATTAACTTAATTTCAAAAATAAATATGTGGATACCCCTTGAAATCTGAACACTAGAATTACTGCATAATAAATTGGTTCACTTAAACGGCAGAAACCAAAGCAAGCCTTTACACATAATGGATTTTAAACGTTTATATGATAGATGCTACAGATTGATATAAATGAACATTTTTACTAGCATAGCATAATGTTACTTTAATAACTGCAGCAAAATTAAAACTGCAATTCACTGGTGTTCAAAATTATGAGAATTTTTAGATTTTTGTCTATTATATCTAGAATTATCAGGCAGATTTGAATGAGATTTGGTATGTTTATAGGGTTGATATGAGGCAAAAAATAAACATTAAACATTTAAAGAACAAAATCGTGATCGTGCGTGGTTCTCTCTATGTGAAAGTATGATGATAATATATGGAGAGAACCAAGCATCACTACCTGCCCTCTAACCTGCAGGAAATCGACCATAGTCTTGATGGTCTGGGCAGTCATGACGTTGGATGTAGTCGCTGTGACAGCTGTGAGATATATGGATGGGTCTTGGAACCCTGTATTCACTTTTGTCTGCGTGCAGTTGAACCTTATTTTATTTAAATAGGTGAAAATTCTACGCACATATAGCTCTCTGGTCGATTAATTTCTAGAAAGTGAGAAAATTAGCCTAATGGATTGAGTAGTTAGATCTCCAGATCGTATCCATGTATAGAAATCCAGTAGAGCAATTGCAACTCGCAAACCCCCCTCCGAGAACCATAAAAAATCTGAAAACAGAGTTACTGAACACGAGTGAGATTAATTGTCAAACTAACTCATAAATTCCTTTTTTACAGTATAAAATCATAGTGTATGACATGTTACCTAGTGTAAAATCATAGTGAATGAGGGGACTGTAACCAATATTAAAGATTTTGTTTTGTTATATTCTGCAACTGCAAATTGATCTATAAGTGTTATGCACTATTATGTTTGTATGTTTTATCTGTTGAATGGTTATTACTTTTTTTTGCTTAATATCTAACCTATATACGTATACTGAATTTAAATACAGTTTGTTCAATAGTTCTAGTGAGTGAGTGAATATTAACGTCGCAATGTTCATCTACATGAGGGCTTTAGGCAACGGCTTATTGCATATTTACTTATTGCTTTATTTGCTTATGTTTTAATATTTGTTCAGTATTGTAAATAAAATATTTTTTAGCATTACTTCTGTTGACTTCATATCAAATAAGCTTAAGATAAGCTTTCTTGTTAAACTGTTTAAAGTGAGTGAGTGAGTGAATATAAACGTCACACTGTTCAGCTACACGAGGAGTTTTGGCGACGGACTACGTAATTGTGAACCTTGGTCAAGTGACGTAGATGACACCTGAGATGACACCCCCTCTCCAAATTTCCACACCATGCCAATGGGAGGACATTTGAGCTCCCGACTGACTTAACGTGCATCAGTGCCCTACACGGCGGTTCTTTAGTGGTACTGGACTCGGACTCATGGCATGCTCGCCATTTCCCGATGCTTTCACCACTGGGCTACATCAGCCCCTTAATAGTTCTAGAGATAACCAATAAAATCTAAAAGTTATCAATTTTGATTATCAATGTACATAATTTGATGATTACTGATGTTATACGCAAATATTCGTCATTTGTGAGTTGGAAAAAATGTTATTGCTGAAACTGTTATTTTATGCACTTTTGAAATTATTTTTTAGAATAGATTCAATTATAGCAGAAGAAGATACTGCTTTTTTCTTTGCATGCAGATAATTTAATTTGTTACCTTTCCTGTTTAAAATTTTAAATAGATTATTTGAAAGACATTTGAGTCCAATACTTAGGTAAGTTTTTTGTGAGTTAAATTTTAATCTCTAGATTAAATTGTATGTATGTGTATGAAAATGTGGTAGAGTTGTATTGGAGTAAAATTTTATCGCTGCTGGGGTGTACGAATAAGATTTTCCATTCGAGTATTATTGCCCACAATTATTTTGTTCGTTTTATTTTATGTAGAACATTATTAATATTATCTCTTATACAAGAGTTTTAATTCCGCTATTGTTTGGTCATTGCAGGGAGTTTGGCCATCTTTTTTACGGTTAATGGAAACAGTCTGTTTGAAAATAAATTTAAATGGTAAAATGTATTTTTATTTGCTTCAGTTTGATAATATTTATTTATTATTGCTATATTTTTATATACCCCCCCCTCTATCTCTTTCATTCATTTTAAAAATGCATGTTATATATTTAATTGCGTGTATCTTCTATAAAACGTAGTTTCGAAGATTTAATACATACTTCAAATAAGGAAGTAATAAAAAATAGAGACTGTAAAAATTATTTTAATACAAACAATAAATTAGTAAACGAAATAGCAATTGACTTTTATTGGAGATGGTATGGGATGATGAGTAAATTGTTTTGATATTATACTAAATAAGAATTAGCTCAGATTGTACTCATAAATTTTTGAAATATTTCTAGCAGTTTGAAATTTTTTAACAGAAAACGTTATCATAAAAAATATTTTCTTAAATTAATCTGTATGGACTGGTTTAAACTAAATCAAAAATGATTTTAAAAAATAAGTACTTATAGTAGCATTTTTAGTAACATTATTATAATTAATCTTGAAACTGTTCCATTAAAATCTTTAAATGGTATTAAGAGGTGTTCGAAAGCTAAAATATCATACTTTTTGATAATTTGAATTTTTTAATTTTCAAATTGTATAGGATTTAACCTTTCTAAAAATACTTAACTTTAACCTCTAGGGTAACTAGAAGCCCATAAAATCTATTTTTAAATAATCGTTGAATCTGGGCCAAGCCCATTTGAATGGCGAAAAATGTAAACAAAGTAGAACGTGTGATATAAACCAAAAACATATATCTTTTATTATAAATTGAACCTTTTATTTTTTTCTTCCCTAGCCTATTAGAAATATCCCTGTATACATTAAAATCAAAATATCTCAAAACGTAAATTTTGATTTTCGATGTACCTTTTCTGAGAAACTAATGTTCATAGGTATATACAATTTTCTAATATATTTATATTGATGGCTAATAAAGAGTGTTTTTTTCCAGGTATAGAAGTTTAAATTGGCATTACTTTCCAAGATGGCGACCGATTTAACAGCTGTCAAGTGATTTATTCTAAGTTTGGTTTGGCAATTCATCATGAATAGACTCACGTCTGAACAACGCTTTCAAATTGTGCAATTTTATTTCGAAAATAATGGTTATGTGCAGAATACGTATTCCTGATTTTCATAAGTGAATTTTGTTTAGTGATGAAGCGCACTTCTGGTTGAATGTCTACGTCAACAAACAAAACTGCCACATTTGGAGTGAAGATAATCCACAAGTGTATGTCGAAACACCGTTACATCCAGAAAAACTGACTGTTTGGTGCGCTTTATGGGCTGGTGGAATCATAGGTCCGTACTTCTTCAAAAACGATGAAGGCCACAACGTTACAGTCAATGGTGATCGATATAGAGCCATGATTACTAACTTTTTCATTCCTGAATTGAACAATCATGATGTCCTGGAGCTGTGGTTCCAACAAGACGGCGCATTATGTCATACAGCTCGTGTCACGATCGATTTATTGAAAGACACGTTTGGTGACCGCCTAATTTCACGTTTTGGACCTGTGAATTGGCCTCCAAGATTTTGTGATTTAACACCGCTAGACTATTTTTTGTGAGGCTATGTAAAGTCATTGGTCTATGCGGATAAGCCACAAACGCTTGACCATTTGGAAGACAAAATTCGCCGTGTTATTGCCGATATACGACCACAAATGTTGGGAAAAGTCATCGAAAATTGGACGTCCAGATTGGACTATATCCAAGCCAGACGTTGCAGTCCTATGTCAGAAATCATATTTAAAATGTAATGCCTCAAGATTATCTTTCGAATAAAAAAAATTCATGTCAATCAAATAATACATCGTTGTTTTATTGCAATTTAAAGTTCTATACCTCTAAAAAACACCCTTTTTATACTGAAAGGAGCATTTTGTAAACAAACTCAAAAATTTATTTTTACAAATTTTTTTGTGTGAAAAATGGGTTAAATTTCCCAATGTTTGATAAAATATTTTTTAAATTATGAAAAAATACAAAATTAGCTATAAGCTCATTTCAGTATAATGAGAAATGTAAACTTTAACTGTACGTTAATTTCAAAAATGTACATATAGCAGATTTTGGGAAAGGGTACATCGAAACAGCCAATTTAACAAAGTAGGTATAGAGGTTTCCTATTAGTCTTAATCTTGAAACGGTGCCCGTGTTTTTAATCATAGAATAGTGGAATGTAATGTAAAGTCAAACGTCTTTCCAAAATCAAGAATTATATTTTCGAATATTTTATATACATTTAATTATGAAAATCAAATATGAATGAACAACATATTTTTAATAAAAAAAAAATTGAAGCTGCAAACATAAAAATGAGTTTGTTTGTATTTCAGTTTTCAAATATTTAAAGAAAATATCTATGTTACTTTCAGTTTATTTCTTAAGGCGATATTGTGTCGTTTAACCATAAGAAAGTCACTGAAAAAATTAAAAAAATGCAATTGGTAAAAAGATGTATACTTTTGTTGTCCTTTTCTCTAGGAATAACCTTTAGACATAATACGAGAAAATACACTTTATTTCTCTTTATACAATACTTTGATACACAAATGCAACTGAAAATGGATCACACTTCACATTTGGAAAATTAAAAGGAATCAGATTGAAAGATAAATCATTTTTTTGTTTTATTATAAAATTTTTAATACAAAAAGAAGGAAAGGGGAAACTCACAAAATTTAATTTATTTTTCTTCTTTTATCAATATATTTTCCATTAAAACTCTCATGAGATAAACGGAGAGATCTTTTATTTCGTTTTTCCTCTAACGGATATTACAGTTTAATGGTGGAAAAATGATATGGTCACAGTTATAGATTGAATCTAGAATATGATATGAGTATAAAAATATCTGAAAAAAACTACTACACCTAACTCTCAACTATACTGTGAAGGAGTTGGGAGGCAAATGCAATTTTAGCGCGTGTATTTTATGCATTTTCTGATATCGAAAATCATTTGAATGTGAAAATACCTAGAGAAATAAAAATTTGAATTCTCATATGCAAGGAAATAACCGCATGTTGAAGAAAAAAACCCTTCCAGTATGTTCATTTGATATGAATATTATCTGAAGTATAAATTTCATATTAATTTTAAAATAAATAAATTTAAATTGTTTTCAACATGTTGTGTTATGGTAGTTAGAAATTAAAACATTGAAGTCCTTTTATTTTTACTTTAAAATATATCAGTTATTTTTAAACTTGTTTATATTTTTAAAAAATTATGTATCTCATAAATATCTTTTTAAATGTTAATTTATAGTTTTTTTAAAAAAAAATTTAAAGATTTTATTAAGTGTCATGTCCAAAATTAAGATCAAAAATATAAAATCTGTGAAATCAGATGAACAATTTATCGTATTGCCCCGAAATATGGCACAAATACGTATTGTTATGTCAGAAAGAATACAGCAACATTACAAAATGAAAACTATTTTAATTGTATAAATTAAGATACAAGTCTTATCCAAGGGTGTGCAATCATGAATCAGAAAAAAAGCATTTACCTCTGTAAACGTCTGTCTAATAAGGCGTGTGATTAATTTTAACTGCCATACAAACCTTGTGGAGACCCCCCTGGGTCTCATCCTGAACACCGAGATTAATTTGAGGCAAAGAACAACCAAGAGCCATTTTGTATAATAATAATAATAATTTATTATTTCAAGTCTAAAAAAAACTCTAATAACATATAATACTTTTATGTTACGTCAAATAAAGGGATTTACCTTTTATATTAAATTAAATTACAAATTATGCAACTAATTAATAATTACGCTCAAGGTCAAGTAAAGTCTACCGAAATAGGAGAACCGAGAAATACACTTACTCGACTTCTTAACTTTCATTGACTTTAACTAATTCGACTAAACTAACGCTTAGTTTAAGCGTTCGTAAATTATATCAGCTTTCTGGTACTTCTGAAGAATAGCAGTACTACGTCTTCATTATCTCAATATCTTGGAGAGAATCCCCTAAGATTCAGGTTAAAGTTGCTGGCTCAATAGCCTTCCACATCAATCTTCTAGCTTACAACGCTCGACTTAAATACCTTATCTACTTTGCATATCCCGTTCATCTTTTTGGAGTTGATTGGAAATATACGCGAATTTATATTCCCCCAAAAGACGCCTAAGAAGATTAGTGGAAACGTTCCGTACAGATTCGTCACAACCTCCTAAACAAAACGGGGTTTATTCGAAGGTTACAAACGGCCTAAAAAAATTTCTTAATTTGATTTATAGTCCCGAAGTCTTTAATATACATATAATAATCGAATATTTTACAAATTATCCTTCCTTAAGGGAAACAAAAAAGAATAATGACGAAAAACTTCCTTATATTTGACATAACATTTACAGAATTAGATTTCCCTACACCACATCCATTTGGCTAAGAGGCGAGGGAAAAACCACCGAAGTGGTAAAAAACCTGCATATGTGGTTTCCTTAACTACTTATGGAAAATCTATACATATCCGGGCTTACACTTGATTTGTCGCTCACTATACAATGCTCAGGGTCAGCTACCCTGAAATGAAAATCCCTTTAAGTCTTGTGAAGAAACAAACATTTATAGTATATACAAATTCATTCATTTTGTACATAACATTTTTATATACATCGATTAAAGCATCTGGTTCCTTAACATTCCCATTCCATGCATGCTGCGTTTGTTAGTATTAAATGTTAGCCCTAACTAACTACGTCGCGTCCAAAGTCACCAGATGTGAGAAAAAATATACACATACATATACATGCAATTTCAAACATTTTTCAATAAACCAATAAAACAAACAATCAAAGGAATTATCGCATCTTAGCGAAGTCATACATAGAAGTAAACAAATGCATTCTTACAAATGTTTTCTCCATATTTATACAAAAAAATTAAGCCAAAAGCTGATTTTTCTCATCAAGAAAAAAACACACTCATTGTAGTATCCACTTTTGCTTGGCTTCTTAAATTAAAAATTCGCCCGTGACTTGCTTAATTGCGATAATTCTTCCGACCACTTTTCCGAAAGGAGAAAAAAAAGAAACGATACAACCTGATTTTTTTCTTTGTCCTCTATTCGCTCCTATCCACCGGATCTCCGTCTAAGGCTTCCATGCTGAGGCTCCTTCTCCTGATGTTGTTCTGCGGGATACTGTCGATTCCGTCGTTCATCCGCTCCTCAGGTATTCTTTCGGGCTGTTTTACTCGGCTACGTAGGTAGTAAGGACAAGGTCTCACTGCTGTCGCCTGTTTAGACCGGACTGGTCTCCTCTCAGCTGCCCTGTTGGTTCCGCTTGTAGTTGTCCTTGTCTCTCGGGTTCTGTCTTATTGTCCACTCGTTCCTTGCTTGCTCCCCTCTGTAGGTGACTTGCCCTGCCTGGTATCTATTTGATGAGATGGACCTGTAATGGACTGTGATCCCTGGGAAGGGTTGTTAGGTCTTCTATATTTATATTTCCGAGATGATACCGATGAGGTAATTGTTCTCTTTATCCTCTGTGTTGGTCCAGGGGTTGGTCTTTTCTGGTCCCTATGTTCGGACCCCTGCAGAGATCTTTTTCTGCATATTTTAGACCACTTTTTATCCGTCCTGTCCACTGACCCATTTGACTCTACTTTACGTTTCAATCTCGGATCCTCCCATCCGGCATTACCCTTATTTGATTTACGACCCTTACTCTCCTCATTCGAGGTTTTCCTAGATCCTATGAATTTTCCTGGGTGCGATCTACTTGACCCATTACTAGACCTCTGTCCTTCATATAGTGTCTCAACATGACTATCCGAACTCATCGTGTCGGATTGTCTTGGATGGTACACTTGCATCTGGTCGATATTAACTGTGACACTTTTTCCCTTCTTCCAAATGATCAAATTGTTATTCCGAACCTCCAGCACTCTATATGGCCCTTCAAATTTAGGCATAAACTTCCGACCACTCTCCTACCCGCAGCACTTATAAAATGAGTTTGTACCAACACCAAATCATTTACATTGATATTAACTTCTCTCCTTTTCCGATTATAATATTTTTCTCAAGTTTTATGTTGTTTCCGCATATTCTGCCTGGCCTCAACGAATAATTTCTCAATGTTTCTTCCTACATATTCAGCACCCTCTGTGACATTTATTAATTTAATAAAAGGTGTTATAACCTTTCTACCTAAGAATAACTCAGCCGGAGTTTTATTTGTTATCTCATTAACTGATATGTGCAGCGCGAAAGCGAACTCATGAAGATTTCGGTCCCAGTTTTCGTGAATTTCTTCGACAAAACAGGCTATCATCTGGATTAAATTGCGATTAACTCTTTCCGTTAAATTCGCGTGCCACCGGTATGTTACCGTTTTCATGTTTTATGTCTAACCTGTGACTTAGATGTTCAAATACATCGGATATAAATTGGGGGCCATTATCACTAATTAAAGAAATCGGAGCTCCGTAACGTGAAATATAATTTTCAAAAAGGGTGTTAGCTATAGCGTGGGCCTAAGCTTTTCGTAAAGGAATAAGCTCCCTTCATTTAGTGAAGTGGTCAGTTATTACCAATGGAAATCTGTATCTTTCGAGTCGGGATGCGGAGTAGGGGCCTAATAAGTAAAATGCTACGATTTCATTGGGGTAATTCGATACTATCGGAAATAATTAACCAGCTGGTAGCGCATTTTTGTAATTAAATTTTTGACACCGGTCACAGATTGATACATATTCAAATATATATTTCCTCATATACGGAAAATAACATGTGTCACGCAATTTTAAATAAGTATTCCTCTTTCCTAAATGACCTGCTAATGGCAGATCATGAAGTTCTTGCATTATTGCTTGGCGAAGAGATCTAGGAATGTACACTCTTAGTTCTCCAAGAGTTGTAGAATATTTCGCGTAAAAGAGTAGACCATTAATTAATTTAAAATCCTGGGACCAATTCTCGCATATAGTTGCATTAATGGAACCGTCGTCTGGGTTTTCTAAATAACGATAGATGTGTCCTAACTCAGGATCTTCCCTTTGCTCTCGCATGAGTTGTTCTCTGGAGTTTAAGGCTAAGGCTCGAAGAGCTGCACACGAAATTTGTGATCCCTCTATATTTCCTACTGGATTCCTAGACAATACGTCCGCGACAACGTTTTGGACACCAGATCGATGTTCCCATTCAATGTTGAACTCGGATAACTTGAGTACCCATCTAATCATCTGACTAGATAAGTTTTTCCCATTCGTTAGCTTTGTTAATGCCGCGTGATCTGTGATTACCTTCACCGGTAGTGATCCAAAATAAGTTTTAAACTTATTTAATGCCCATATCACCGCCAAACATTTGCGTTCAGTAGCAGTATAGTTTCGACCTTGTTCAGGGTTCTAGACGCGAATGCAATAGGTCTGTGATTTTGATTACGCACATCACCAATTCCGACGCCACTAGCATCTGTAAATAAGGTAAACTGTTCTTTAAAATTTGGCAACTGCAAAACTGGTGCATCTGTTAATGCTCGTTTTACTTTATTAAAAGCATCCTGTGCTTCCGTCGACCAATTAAATTTAGCCCCCTTTTTTTTTAACCGAAATAATGGTTCACATATATCTGCATATTGGGGTATAAATTTCTGATACCACCCCGCCATCCCTAAAAATTTCGACACCTCTCTATTATTTTTAGGAGGTTTCATTTCTGCGATTGCCTTGACTTTACTATTATCGGTTTCAGTCCCTTCCTTACTAGTTATGAGACCTAAATACTTCAATTCGGCACATGAGAAGTGACATTTTTCTTTGTTAAGAGTTAGCCTTGCGTCTCGCAAAAATGTAAATACCTGATTCAACTGATCTATGTGTTCATTAAATGATGGAGATGTTACAATAACATCATCCATATAAACCATTATGAAACGCCCAATAACAGGTTTTAATATAATGTCTATGGCCTTTTGGAAATTTGATGCCGCCCCTGAAAGGCCAAACGGCATTCTGAGGAATGCAAATGTGCCATTGCGAGTTATAAACGTGGATTTCTCGATATCTTTCGGACTAATTACCAATTGAAAAAATAGCCCTATTTTAAATCCAATGTCGACATAATACCGGTATGCGGAATGTTTGTGATTAGATCATCAATCACCGTTAATGGATATCGTGGGTATTAAGTAATGGCGTTAAGTTTGCGAAAATTCATATAGTCAATCGCAAATCTATACGCCTCTAGAGAATCTGGAGAAAGGCCATTCTTTTTCCACGTTAAAACCACCAGCGACGCGTATGAGGATTGAATAGGACGAATTGTACCCTCTTGTAACATTTTCTCAATGTGATAATCGATTATTCCTTGTTTGACCCTATCATATCGGTAGGGTCTCGACACTACCGGTCGTTTGTCTTCAGTATCGATTTCATGCTATAAAATATGAGTTAACCCCGGCTGATCTGAAAATAGCCCTTTTAAACCATTAAATAAATTCCTTAATTTTTGCTTTTGCCCGTCACCTAGCTTTGTATCTGATAGATCAATCTCGACCTGCTTTTCCACTTTTGGTAACTGCTTAATTTGGTCATGTGGAATGATCAGAGATTTCTGATCGAAATCTAAAGTCAATTTGGACTCCTTCATAAAATCAATGCCTAAAATGCATTGGTATTGGTTCCCAGGTTTTCTGAAATTCTCGGATCCGAATCTTTAATTCGACCCAACCTAAGTGACAACACGGGGCTCCGTGGGCCGTCACTACTCTATATTTCGTCTTTTGACGAGGTCGATACGAAAAATATTTGCGATAGACCTCCTCTGATATGAAAGATTTCTCCGCTCTCGTGTTCCAAAGGGCTGTAATGAATGTCTCATTTAAAAGAATGGGGATATAAGGTAAATCTATTGGAGTCATTCGCAGTGAAGATATCCTAATAGTTCGGTGTTCCGTATCAGGAGGATTTTCTGTACATCGCGATCAATCACCCCCATACTTGCATCGATCGCTTAAAAGTTTAAATATCTGTTTTGATTATTCTGACCCCTGAAAGAACTGTTCCTCGAACCACCTTGTCGACCGCCTTGATTGTGGAATCTATTATCTGATTGACCACCTCGGCGTTGACCATCGAATCTCCGATTATCCGCAACACCTTGACACTCAAATCTATTGAACTCCCTCCGTGGTCTGCTATTGTCCGAATATCTGTTGTTACCTCTCGTCTCCCTCCAATTTTCCTGGCGATTCCTGTTAATAAAACGATCGTTCTCGCTTGGGTTTGTATCTCGGAGTTCCCAACTCGAACCTCTGATCCTTCTATTTAGAAACCTTTGCTCGTACTTATCAATTATTTGTAGAAGGTTAGATGTGGTTTGGGGATGCCTAACCTCTACATAATCTAAAATCTGAGGTTCTAACCTACTAATAACATGAGCTATCAATTTTTCTCCGTCATTTGGAGTTTTAAAATTGATGGATCTTTAACAAGTCATACACAAAATCAGACGGTTTTTGATTATGCTTTTGAGATGACGCGTAAAAATAAGTTTCTAGTTCCAACCTATTCCTAACCACGGGAAACTGTTCTATCAAACCTTGCTTTAAGTGCGCGTAATCCGTGCCTTATCTTCTACAACCCTATAACCTAGAACCTCAAACCAATCTAGTGCCCGTCCTGTGAGATGACTCTTTAAATATGCACAAGCCAGTTGTGTGGGTATCTCGTAATATGTTAAATTATTATCAATATTTTCCAAAAATTCTGTCACGTTCTCCGACCCCGAAAAATACTGCTCAGGGATGATTCGAAAATTAGATCCGACTTTAAACTCGGGATTTACTCGTTGGGTGCCACTGTGGTGCCCCCCTTGGGTCTCACCCTGGACACCAAGATTAATATGAGGCAAAGAACCACCAAGAGCCATTTTGTATAATAATAATTATTATTTATTATTTCAAGTCTCAAAAAAACTCTAATAACATATAATACTTTTATGTTACGTCAAATAAATGGATTTACCTTTTATACTAAATTAAATTACGAATTATGCAACTAATTAATAATTACGCTCCAGATCAAGTAAGGTCTAGCGAAATAGGAGGTCCGAGAAATACACGTACTCGAATTCTTAACTTTCATTAATTTTAACTAATTCGACTAAACTAACGCTTATTTTAAGCGTTCGTAAATTATATTTACCGCAGGCTATATATCAGCTTTCTGGTACTTCCGTAGAATAGCAGTACTACGTCTTCATTATCTCAATATCCTGGAATCCTCTAAGATTGTGGTTATAGTTGCTGGCTCAATAGCCTTCAACATCAATCTTGCTAGCTTACAGCGCTCGACTTAAATACCTTATCTACTTTGCATATCCCGTTCATCTTTTTGGAGTTGATTGGAAATATACGCGAATTTATATTCTCCAAAAAGTCGCCTAAGAAGATTAGTGGAAAGGTTCTGTACAGATTTGTCACAACCTCACCACGAGGATCCATACTATTTATGAGGGTATCAATCAGTAAATTTGGCAACAAAGTCCATTTTTCCAAAAGCATCACTTTTAATTTCTGGAAAATCCTGGAAGAAAGACTTCCCAAAAAAAGCTTTTTCTAGACATTTTCAAACATATTCAAAAGAACTGTGATCCGGGGACCTCGAGGGTCAAACCATTTGGGCAATATCCATCCCTTATGAAACTCATTAACAATATGATATCTGTGCAACCTCGCATTATCTTCTATAAACATGTACTCCGGCCCCATAGCACCCAGGGAAAATATTGCATAGACTTCCAGTATCTCATACCTTTAGCACTGTGAGTTGATAGTACCCTCATGGAACAGTACAGTGGTGTACATTTCCCCACACACAAGAATTCCTTTGACACAATATCTGGTGATTTTTGTTAAACAGGAGGGATAAAATCAAGCTCTATTTTCTCTGTAGGTGAAGAGGCGACGAGAATAACTTTGTATGATACATTTCGACTCATCACTGAGAAAACACGGCCCCACTCAAATGTTGTACACGACTGATGTTTTTAGCTCCTCAATATCCAGTCTTTTTGTTGATGCAGTCAAAGGATGCACCAGACTGGACGCCAGGCGTAAGGAATAGCCACTGCAAGAAGATTATAGACTGCTTGTCTGAAAATGGTTCTTTGAGACTCATCAGAAAGGTCACCGGCCAGCTGAGGAGCAATTATTCGCCTATGACGTCACGCAACTAATACCAAGTTGCGCTTCTGTGTAGAATTGATGCTCTATGGTGACCTTCCTATTGACAGAACCACTTGTTTAGAATTGATCCCATAGCTGATAGACCACTTTCAGACGATTTGTAACGATATACCACCTCCGTTTGAGACTGGCCATCTTATAGCCTACCAATGGCTCTCCTTTTCAGAAAATCATATAAAAGATTATGAGAAGTCATTTTCACTACATACAGACTAATCTGTTTGTTTTAATGCAGTATTCATAAAACTGGAAGTAAAAAATTCCCATATTCTTGAATGGTAACAATCCAGTAGTTGTGTAAAAGCTAAAGTCAAACAACATATTTTACTAAACTGAAGGTTGATACTGTACTATGCGTCTACAAAATATATAAAGTACAAAGTTTAACAGTTTTAATGGAGACATTTTAAAATTAAGATAAAAAAAATGTTTTGGATCTTCATTTTGGACATCAGTATATATATATCCATATTTATATGTGTATGTATATTTAATTCCAATTAAATTTTCAACGCTCCCAAAAGTTTCTATTATATAACCTAAGTTCCAACATATTATAAAAAAATATTTATCAAATAATTTATTTTTCCATTTTTTTCATTGCTATTTTATTTAGTCATTGTGTTATAATATTGTGTGCCAAAGCACCTTATGTTGATTTTAACGGTAAATGGAAATTTAATCTTTTTGTGCTTCTACTTTTCTTTTAAATGCTATATCATTCTGATATAAAAATCAGTTCAAAAATAATTAACAATTATTACACTGTTCAGGGGAAGGTATTCTGTACGGAAAATAATATTTTTTCACAATTACTTTAAAGCAGTGTTTCTCAAACAGTGCAGCGCGAGAACCTTACGAGGGGGGCGCGAGCATATCGAAAATAAAAGATTTAAAAATAATTAATTTACTGGAATGAATTCAAACAAAACACTTTCAGACATAATAAAAAATGCACTTTTACTCTGATATAATTTATAGGCACGTGATATTGAGTCGTCAAAAATAAAAACTTCTTCAATAACTAATTAGCTATCTTTGATCCTATAACCAAATAAAAAAAACTTTTATTTGATTTGCTGTAATCCCATGATGAGAGATTTTTTTTACTACGCTTTCTTTTTAAGCCTAACATACAACTGTTTCAGAGAAAAAACGAATCCCAGATAAAGAATCGAAGAAATTTAGGAACATAAAAAATTCATTACTGTCATTATTTTTGAAATACTGCACATTATAGCTGTAATCTGTATGACCTTCTAAGTTATTGGTACAGTTAGTTATGACCCCTCTCTTACGTGTTTGTTTCTCATTTAGGGAAGTTGTAAGTAATGTATTATTCTCTGTTGCGCTTTTTTCCATGCAAAAAAAACTTTTTACACAATTTTTTTAGCAGTAACATACATATTATCATAATGAATACAATTTTTGCCCGGAGAAGATCGCGCGACACACAGATTACGCAATCATTAATTCTGGCAAAACTGTTTATTTGTTACCAAAGAAAAATTGAAAAGTTCTTGAAAGTAGGTAAGTATACTTTCTCTTAGTTAAATTATTCACTGGAATCACGATTTGTATCATGTACAATAAAATAATTATAAAAAAAAAGAATTGGGGTGACTCAATAACCCCGCTCGACCTTATCGAGTGCGCGCCTGCTCCCGGGTTAAAACATGTTGGAAGTCTTTTCGCTTTAAATATTAAAAATAATACAATTATTCTTCATCGGAAAGTTATATTATTTTGTTCATTATTTAACATAAATTATAAATGCTAATTCTGTGAGGCTTTATATTACAATTCGCCTAAAACTAATTATATTTTGAGGAATCATTTAAAAAAACATTTTACATTGTTGTAAACATTGTCGCGCACTTACGCGCCTTACTATACAGCTATTATATCAATAATGTTTTATTTTCTTATAAATGAACTTGAGCAAAGAGCGGGCACTTCAGCCGGTATACTTTTAATGTATCAGTGCTGCACAGAGTATTTTATAACTAATTAATTAATACTAAATTAAGAACAAGTTTAATAAGTATTAACTACTACTTCCATGGGCTTGTCTTGCAAAGCAAAGTTTTTATAAGGAATGCTTATGATTAGAAATTGGCCCTCTGAGTTATTTTTCTATATTTAGCAGATATCTATATTTTGTCTTCTAAGCAGCCACCGCATTTTGCAATATGTACAATTTAAAAATTAGAGTAAGGAAAATTAACATAATAATTATCCTATTATTTTAGTTATTTATTTTTGCTTAAAAGTAGTATACAAAATTTAATACTTGTGTTACTAATTTGTTTGGTTTATAATTAAGATCGCCTATTGTAGATTTAGCGTCAAAATGCATTATTATTGCATTCAGTACATTATTAATGTATAAAGAAGGGCGCGATGAAAATTGTGATCGAAAAGGGGGGCGCCAGTATTGAAAGTTTGAGAAGCACTGCTTTAAAGGAACTGTCTTTCAAGACGCATTATGGATGTTGAGAAGCTTGCACAATTCTGTTTCATAAAAGACTTGCTTCTAATGACCCACTTGTAGAGATGATGATATACGTTAAATCTTAAACGTGTTTAAAAATATATATCTAAAAGCTTATGCAACACAAATTTACACTATTGAATGTTTATTTGACAGAATTCTTAAAATTAGATGAATTACTAGTGTTCTGGTTCCGAGATGATTCAAGACTTGATTTTAAAATTCGATCCAAAAAAGAAAGAAACATGCCTCAATATAGGCAAATAAATGAATCTGATTCAAATGAACTGTGTAAATAAATTTACTAAGATTATATTCCACAAATTATGTACGGTTAATGCAATCGAGAGGTTATGTTCCCGATTTCGTGCATGGTATTATCGAATCAGGGATTCAAGTCCTTTTGTCAATGAAGTCCTATCATTTAGAGGGGCTGATAAGCGTTATATATATGGATTATCAAAATCCTCATGTGGCATGCTGTGGAAGTGTGAAGAATGGTGCGTCGGCTTAGATGGAAAGTATTCCGTACAGAACTATTCTAATTGATAACAATCCTAATTGTTATTACGAATTCTATTCTGAGCTCTACGAGAACGAATAAAGTCTGAATGAACCGTCGAAACAATATTTTATCATTTCGTTATCAAATAAATATAGTTATTTTGTGTGAGTTACATATATATAATTATTTTAAAAAGTTAATAAGCACAGAATAAATGAATATAATTTTTCCCTATGTTTACAAACACCACAAATGTATATTTTCTGACAAATTTACTTATCGTGTATAAATTGTCTTTTTTTTTTCATTTTTAAATTTAATTTATCGATCTATAATTTATTGTTGGTTAAACGTTTATTAATTTCATAAATTAAAAATTTATTTGTTTTTTAAAAACTATTATATCTTTCTCTCAATATAACATCCAAAAATATATGTTTTCAATATAAAAAATAGGCTCTTCAGTTATTCCGCCTTCCCCTCCTATTGGATCGTTTATGTTAGGTAATCTCGCAGGTCAACCAGTCAATGTCAAACCGAATGGCAGCTTGCATCAGAGTCAATGCATCATTGATTTCTTTGCTCTTATATCAGTATTTATCGTATGAAGCATTCAATTCAAATGATATTACTAGTGATGTTTTTCATTACTTGCTCATCACATTTACTTATTTTAATCCCTTTTGCATAGTTCTTTCTTGATTGTGTCAGTTTTTATTATTTAGTGTTTAGTCAAAGAAACTGATTCATGCTAGCAAATGAGTCATCGCTACTTACGTATTATCGCAACCTGTTGGTGACATTATATGAAACGAAGCACATGGCTACCAGCTCAACGCATTAGACACGTACAAAATCGGTGATGCCGATTTGGCGAATTATTTTAAACGCAGGTGATTGTTGCGATAATACGTAAGAATCGAAAAATCCATGTCATTTCTGATTCGCATTTTTGTCACAAAAAGAAAACTTTATTTACTTTAAAATGTGTACTTATCAAATTACATATTAAGTTATGTTTTACCTCGCTATTGAAAAAAATCACGTTTATTTCCTCATCGGAAATTTATTTATAGATCCAATTTTTAAAAATATTTACATTATTTCACCTAAATAAGGTTTCGAAAAAGAATACTCTAACCTTATACATTCACGCGTATTTTGAGTATATTCTCTTAGCATTCCCTTCTTGTTTATCTTTGTGTTTACAAATAATACAAAAAGCTTATAGAATGCAGCTATAAAATAAACGACCCATGGAATAAAGCAACCGGAATCATAAATTTCCAATCTGCTGATCAAAGAAAATTTCTAAAACGTTTTAGTTTTATTTTCAGAATGTTTTCGAAGCAGTGGAACGTACTGGAGACCCTCCTCCTTCGAATTTATTTTCGAAACGCCCGCGGTCTTGGTTGTGACGGATTAACACATGTAAGAGGCTGCCCATTCGAGCGTACTCTCATTAATCAGCTGCTTTCCATATTGTATTAAAATCGAGCCATTTATTATTTGCTTTTGGGACAGATCATTTTCTCCGCCACTACACCGAGGTTTAAATGGAATGAAATGGGCAGAAGCATGGCTGGAAAATTTAAAATCGATTGGGTGAATTATTAGGGAGAACAGTATGGAATTAAATTGGAAGAAAATAAGTTGGTTTTGGAAGGGTTACAAAGGAAATTATTGAAGTTTAGATCTATTTAATTTGTTCTTTTAAACTTGCAATTTAAAATGCTTAGGTAAGATAGCAAATACGTTTCGATGTTGATACAAATGTAATACAAATTAATTTTTCACAGATTAATTACTCAGAAGCAGAGAGCTCATTTCCTGACTGAGTACTTATAATCGATCCACTATAAAACAACACGAGGAACCGGGATATATCTTTGTTCCAAGAGCCAGTTAAAAAACCTAAGATTCTTCTACAGTTATAAGGTATGTATTAAAGGAGAGAAAAAAGAAACCACTTCAAAAGAAATTGGGGTCGCTTGAACTAAAAATAGCTCTGGTCGTCAACATTAGGTCAATAGTCAGAATGACCTAGAACAGGGTGGTCCAACACTAGGTCTGCCAGTAGGTAAGTGGCGGCCCACCGACTCTTTTTAAAAAAATTTTAAATATATGGAGTTTAAAATTTTTTGTTTCATTTTGAAATTTATGTATATACACTGCTGGCCACCGTAAATGCAACACCAAGAAAGACAAGAGATATCACAGCAAAATTTATTTTGTACATAACATGTAGATCAAGTATCAAATGATTAAATTTATAGACTTCTGTGAAGTGTGTTTCCTTCCAGAATCAGTAGCCAGAGCAGCCACTATTGTTGGAGATCACGCTGCCACACGAATTGGAATTGATTCAAAGAGACTTTGGATGTGTTCTTGAGGTACAGCAGACCAACAAGCAGCTTCCACACGTTGCCAAAACTTGATCTGGTGTGGCAGCTGGGGGTGTAATCTGGGTCAATCGTTGAGGAACCATGGACCACATGTATTCTTTGGTGAAAGATCAGGAGAGCGAGCTAGCCAGGGAAGCAATTCAATATGGTGATTGACGAAGAACCTTTGGACAATACGTGCCGCGTGTGGTCGCGCATTATCCGGTTGAAATATGGCTGTGACCAAGGCCTGAAGGTAACGAAGGGTAACTGGCTCCAACACCTGGGAGATGTAGCGCTGGCTGTTCAAAGTATCTCCAATGCGTACTAGAGTAGTGCGAGTGATATGCAATACCGCCTCATACCATAATACCCGGTTCCGGACCAGTGTGACGGGGCATAACGCAGTGGTTCAGGATCCTCTCTCCACGTTGTGTCCAGACTCCAATCCGACTATCATGGTGTTGCAGACAGTTGCGTGACTCATCAGTAAAGACAACTTCATTCCATACTGCCGCCCACATCCTTCTTTCATCGCACTAGTGGTGGCGGAGACGTCTATGGTTCTGCGTCAAGGGTAGACCAAGCAATGGATGTCTTGCGGACAGACTACTCTGCTGTGAACGGTGTCGAATGGTACGAGCAGACACTGAATGATGCGTTACAGACTCAATGTGCTATGCTACGGTTCGTGATTTGACTGAGCAATCCGTCACTGTCATGCGCACAATTTGCCTGTCCTCACATGAAGTGTTGCACTGAGGTGGATGGGATCGACCACGTCGGTCTGTCGTATCGTTCTGCCTCCAACGGTAACATATCCCCATTACAGTTGTTTTATTTCGTCCAACACGACTACCGATTTCCCTGAAAGATAATCACAATCTCTCGGTAGGCCTCTATCCTTCCTCTGTCGAACTCGGATACTTGATCAAAAGCTGATCGCTGATTTTCTACTAGACATACCTGATTGGTTTTTGAAAAAATCACAAGAAAAACACAATTTCCGAATGTTACATTAAGAGTCCTGTTATACATGGTATTAATGATAATTTATCTTCTTATAATTTTTATAACATTCAATCTTTTAATAGTCTTAAGTTAAAATTCAATAAATGTAGAGATAGATGTAAAATATGTACTGTGTTAAATAAAGATCAATATGATTGTGTATCTAAATTTAACCTTTGTAAAACTTTTAATTCTATTTATCTTTTAAATTGTAAAGTATATCAATATAAATATAATGGACAGACCTCCAAAACTATTAACTTAAGGATTAATCAGCATAGACATGACGTTAAATTCTTTAAAATTTCCAATAATTCTAATAAAATTGAACTTAGACACTTTCATATGCATGATTTCAAAAATGTTGAACTGTCTATCATTAAAATTATTCCAATTACTAAGCACAGATTATGGTGAGAAAATCACTTTTTTAGGTGTTTTAATACAATTTATCGATAACAGAAAATTTATGAACTACAAAAGAATTTTATCATAGTTTACATTGATAAAGTACCTGATAACTATGCTGTGATTTGTAAGTATTTATATTATAATATTCTTAATGATCACTTTCTAAATAATGGATCGTTTAAAAAATTAGATTTGTCACATAATGAAATTAGTAATCGTATTATTGCTATTTATAGAAATTTAGATTTTTGTATTCCTAAAATTAAAAAAGTATCCATATATATTTTTAACTCCAAAATTCCATAAAAGTCCTGTTAAATTTAGAACAGTGACAAATGGTTTTAAAACATATATTACTACTGCAGGCAAATTACTTCATAATATTATACAAAACTTTATTAATCAGCAACGTAATAAAACTATTATTAAAAATAGTAAAGAGATTATA